>LBNU01022497.1:79053-140052 GCA_014162995.1 Artemisia annua
TAGAGGTTGTAGAGGAGATATCTCTCGAGCGGATCGAGAGCATGGAGGAGGAGGTGACTAACCTCGTGATTCATAGGGAGGCAATGGAGCATGTGTTTCAGACTCTAGGTACAGAGTTGGAGGAGGCTACAGAGATTATAGCTGAGTATGGTCGTCGACTTTATGCCCAGAGACGCGAGGTTCAGGAGCTGAGAGATATCGCGGTGATGACGCATGAGATGCTGGAGCTTAGGGCGCAGGAGTCGACATCTACTAGTACTACTATTCTTGCTCTTAGGATGTCGCTTGAGGAGATGAGGGCCAGGGAGAGGTCTAGAGACGAGGAGATGCTCAGGATGAGGCAGACTATTCAGGATTTGGGGAGGAGGCTTGGAGATGCACCTAGAGCCCCATAGATCTGTGATTTACCATTATATGCAGAGACGTCATGGCTTGCCCTGCGAGGCATTAATAATATTGTATCTTGTTATTTTGGAACAATGTACTAGATTATTAAAACTTATGTTGGTTGTGATTATGATGTATGGATATTGAGCTATGTTGTTCTGGTATTTGACATTATGTTGAGATACGCTCATGTACTACCATATTATGATTGTTATGAATGTCATGTATGTTATGATTTTATTCAACACATGTCTTAATGATTTTTATGACTAATGTGGTTGTGTTGTGATGATGTATTCGTGGTATGATTAAATAACATTTTGTGACGATCTCGATTTTTACGAGTTCAATTGCGATGTTTCATTTAACTACGTTGATCATGTTAACTCAAATGTGTCTTGTGATGTTCTTATAGAAAGATGGCTCCTCGTAAGAAAGGAACAGCAACCCCCGCAACACCCATGACCCTTGCTGCTGTGCAAAAATTGGTCGCTGATGGTATTGCAGCAGCACTGGAGCAACAAGAAGCACGTTCCAGCAGTATTAACCGACCAACTGGAGAAGGCGAGACATCTGGAACTCGCAAATGTACTTACAAGGATTTTATGGCATGCAAACCCACTTACTTTAAGGGTACCGAAGGAGCATCTGAATTGGATCGTTGGTTTGAGCGCACTGAGACAGTGTTCTCAAGGAGTGGATGCCCAAATGACTGCAAGGTCTCATATGCCACAGGCACCCTACTGGAGGATGCTTTGTCCTGGTGGAACATTACNAGAGAAGGCGAGACATCTGGAACTCGCAAATGTACTTACAAGGATTTTATGGCATGCAAACCCACTTACTTTAAGGGTACCGAAGGAGCATCTGAATTGGCTCGTTGGTTTGAGCGTACTGAGACAGTGTTCTCAAGGAGTGGATGCCCAAATGACTGCAAGGTCTCATATGCCACAGGCACCCTACTGGAGGATGCTTTGTCCTGGTGGAACATTACGGCTCAGAATATGGGTGTAGAAGAGGCTTACCAAATCACTTAGGCTGATCTCAAACAAAGAATGATGAGGAAGTATTGTACTCGTACTGAAATCAAGAAGCTGGAAGATGAGTTCGACCGTTTGGTAGTGAAAGGTGTCGACATTAAGACTTATAATAAAAGGTTCCAAGAACTTGCTGTGCTATGCCCCACTAAAGTGCCGGATCTTGAGAAAACACTGGAGAAGTATGTTGAGGGATTGCCCAGGAGCATAGAAGGAGATGTCACTGCATCCAAGCCTTTGACACTAGAAGAGGCTATGGAAATTGCTGAGAGGTTACTTGAAAGGGAAATCAAGCGTGGTCAAGCTCATGGAAATAATGACCACAAAAGAAAATTTGATGACCGCCGAAACCACCACAACTCCCACTACAACAACAACTCTCATCATCACAACAATACCAACAACAACTACAACCGCAACAACAATCAGAACTATCAGCAGAACCGAAACCACCACCACAACCAACAGAACCGTCGGCAGGAAGCCGCCAGAGCTTTCGTTGCCGCACCCACGGGAACTAAGGGCTATACTGGGTCTGCTCCAATGTGTACTCGATGCAAGATGCATCACAATGGGCCTTGTTTTGCAAAATGTGGGAAGTGTCAGAGAACTGGTCACAAGACTCAGGACTGCAGGGCTACTGGCGCTAACTTGCAACCCGTGGCTGTGGTGTGCCATGGATGTGGTGAAAAGGGGCACTACAGGAACCGATGTCCGAACCAGGCAGCCAACCAGGCCAACAATGCTCGTGGAAGGGCTTATGTGATGGAGAAAGGGAATGCTCAGGAAGACCCAGAATTAGTCACAGGTATGTTCCTACTTAACAACTATCCTGCTAAAGTTTTATTTGATTCTGGAGCTGATAGGAGTTTCGTATCTATTTCCTTTGCTTCCTTTCTTAATATACACCCGACCAAACTACACACCACTTACGAAATCGAACTAGCCAATGGGGAACTAGTAAGCACTAACACCGTAATCCAAGGTTGCACCTTACTTCTACTTGACGAACCTTTCGACATAGATCTTATGCCTATAAAGCTTGGTAGCTTCGATGTTGTCATCGGTATGGATTGGCTATCCAAGAACCGTGCTAGAATCATCTGCGACGAGAAACTCGTCTACATTCTGTTTCAAGGTAGATTTCTGATCATTCGTGGTGAACGAAGTAAGACCCGATTCAGTATCATATCATATGTCAAGACTATCAAGTACATCGACAGAGGTTGTCACGCCTTTTTGGCGCAAGTAACAGAAAAGAAGTCGGAAGAAAAGCGACTTAAGGATGTGCCGGTCGTAAAGGACTTTCCTGGAGTCTTTCCTGAAGAACTACCCGGCCTCCCACCAAACCGGCAAGTCGAATTTCAAATCGAGTTAATACCAGGAGCAGCACCAGTGGCACGAGCACCATATCACCTGGCACCATCCGAAATGAAATAATTATCCGAACAATTGTAAGAACTGTCGGAAAAAGGATTCATCTGTCCAAGTTCTTCGCCTTGGGGAGCTCCAGTGTTGTTTGTTAAAAAGAAAGATGGATCTTTCCGGATGTGTATTGATTACCGCGAGTTGAACAAACTTACGGTGAAGAATCGATATCCATTACCTAGAATCGATGACCTGTTTGATCAACTACAAGGATCGAGTGTCTACTCGAAAATTGATCTAAGATCAGGCTATCATCAACTAAGGGTTAGGGAAGAAGATATTCCTAATACCGCTTTCAGGACGCGATACGGTCACTATGAATTCCAAGTAATGCCCTTCGGTCTGACTAACGCACCAGCTGTGTTTATGGATCTGATGAACCGAGTGTGCAAACCTTATTTTGACAAATTCGTGATTGTATTCATCGATGATATACTCATATATTCTCGCAGCAAGGAAGAGCATGCGGAACACTTAACCAATATCCTCGAACTACTCAAGAAAGAACAATTGTACGCCAAATTTTCCAAGTGTGACTTTTGGATAGAGAAAGTACAATTTCTTGGGCATTTAATCGACAGCAAAGGTATTCATGAGGACCCTGCAAAGATAGAAGCTGTTAAAAATTGGGCGTCTCCTACAAATCCTACGGAGATACGACAATTTCTAGGTCTTGCTGGGTACTATCGGAGATTCATTGATGGTTTTTCCAAGATTGCTAAACCTTTGACGGAACTGACACAAAAGAAGAAGAGGTTTGACTGGGGAAAAGAACAAGAGTCGTCATTTCAACTCTTGAAACAGAAACTTTGTGAAGCCCCAATCCTAGCATTACCAGAAGGAAGTGAAGACTTCGCGGTATATTGCGATGCATCATACCAAGGTTTAGGTGCTGTGTTAATGCAAAGGAAGAAAGTTATCGCATATGTTCCCGACATCTCAAAACCCACGAGAAGAATTATACCACTCATGATCTTGAGTTAGGAGCAGTGGTATTTGCACTCAAAATGTGGAGGCATTATCTGTATGGTACCAAGTGCACGGTATTTACGGATCACAAGAGCTTACAACACATCCTAGATCAGAAGGAACTGAATATGAGGCAACGCAGATGGTTAGAATTGCTCAGTGACTACGATTGTGAAATTCGTTATCATCCTGGAAAGGCTAATGTTGTGGCAGATGCCCTGAGCCGAAAGGAACGAATTAAACCGCTTAGAGTCAGATCTCTGGGAATGACAATTATCTCACCACTTCCATCAAAGATACTTGAGGCTCAGACTGAAGCTCTCAAAGAAGAAAACCGACCAAAGGAAAAGATCTATGGTATGCCAGAGAGTGGAAATGGCTTTGCAAAGAAATCAGACAGGAGATTATGTTTCAAGGATCGAAGTTGGATTCCACTATATGGCGGGATACGTGACCTCATCATGCACGAGTCTCACAAATCCAAGTACTCCATACATCCGGGTTCTAATAAGATGTATCAGGATCTTAAGAAACTTTATTGGTGGCCAAACATGAAAGCCGACATCGCTGAGTACGTCGGAAAGTGTTTAACATGTTCGAGGGTAAAGGCTGAGTGCCAAAAGCCCTCCGGTTTGCTGATACAACCCGAACTTCCGGTATGGAAATGGGAGAGAATCACAATGGACTTTATCACAAAGTTACCCAAGACATCAGGAGGATTTGACACCATATGGGTCATTGTTGATCGTCTTACTAAATCTGCATACTTCTTACCAATCAAAGAAACAGACGATATGAACACCCTTGCACAGTTGTATCTGAAAGAAATAGTCTCACGGCATGGAGTGCCGATATCTATCATCTCAGATCGAGATAGCCGTTTCACTTCCAACTTTTGGCGGTCATTACAAAAAGCTTTGGGTACTCGGTTAGACATGAGTACTGCATACCACCCACAAACCGATGGTCAGAGTGAGAGAACTATCCAAACCTTAGAAGATATGCTGCGAGCATGTGTGATCGATTTTGGAAAGGGTTGGGATAAGCACTTGCCATTGGCTGAGTTTTCTTACAACAACAGTTACCAAGCTAGCATCAAGGCTGCTCCATATGAAGCCCTTCATGGTCGGAAGTGTCGATCACCAGTTTGTTGGGCAGAAGTCGGAGATGCACAACTCACAGGACCTGAACTGATCCATGAGACTACTGAGAAGATCATACAGATCAAGCAACGCTTGCAAGCTGCCCGTGACCGGCAAAAGAGTTATGCCGATGTGAGGCGAAAGCCTATGGAGTTCCAAGTTGGAGATAGAGTCATGTTGAAAGTATCCCCTTGGAAAGGAAAGATTAGATTCGGGAAACATGGAAAGCTAAATCCTAGATATGTTGGGCCATTCAAGATCTTAGAAAGAGTGGGCCCAGTGGCATACAAGCTTGAATTACCCGAAGAGCTCAGCAGAATGCATCCTACTTTTCACTTGTCCAATTTGAAGAAGTGTCTGTCCGATGAAACCCTCATTATCCCTTACAAGGAACTACGACTCGATGAGAAGCTCAACTTTACAGAGGAACTTGTAGAGATCATGGACCGTGATGTGAAACGGTTAAAACAAAGCCGCATTCCCATTGTAAAGGTTCGCTGGGACTCTCAAAGAGGACCAGACTATACGTGGGAGCGTGAAGATCAAATTCGTGCTAAATACCCTCACCTTTTCACCCAAACAACTCCAACCACCCTATCAGATTAAGAATTCCGGGACGGAATTCAGAATTAGGGGTATGTACTGTAGCCCCCGCACTTTTTCCCAAAGGTTTAATCATTGAAAACTAGAATTTATTTAAATCTAATGTTATATTAGTTTACTTACTTGATCCCATATTTTGTTTCCCGGTATAAATTACAACCTATAATCTAGAGCAACCATTGTGATAAAAACCTTATCACTAAATTTCTGGAGACCACACGTGTATTAACCTAAGATAGTATGGCATAAAATAAATATCGAATCTTTCGGAATCAATAACTCTATCTTGGTTCTATCTTATTAACGCACCTTCAAAAATATTATTTTACAAATTTACTAAGTCGAAAAATTTCGCATTTCATTTTAATTTAACGGGACACGTTATACCCGGTTAATTATAAAAACACTTAATTACCCTAAAATAAATATAACACCCCTTTATTATATACACTCCCACACGTTTATTTATTTTATATCCGTTTTATTTATTTATATTTTTTTCCCTCTTATCTCTTCCCCAAACGTGCCCTTTCTTCTCCTTCATCTGGCATATGCGCAGCCCCCTTTCTCACCTCAAAACCCTAACCATTCCAAATCCATCAATTGACNTTTCCACCTTCATCTTCTTACCAATTCTGAGTCCGGCTGACAGTGCTTCGTATTCCGCCTCGTTGTTTGTACTTCCAAAGTTGAGACGAAGAGCATATGTGTGTTCCGTTTGGCAGGGTCCGATCAACACAAGACCCGCTCCGGACCCCTTTTTACTGGATGCTCCGTCCGTATACAATATCTAGGGTTTCGGCTCCGAAATATCATTAACTTCTAATTTCTTTCCTTGACATTCATTGCTGCCGATGGGAATTTCCGAAATGAAATCTGCCAAAACTTGCCCTTTCACAGCATTTCTTGGTATGTACGTTATGTCATAGGCTCCCAACTCTACTGCGAATTTGGTTAACCTTCCGGATGCCTCTGCTTTGTTGAGAATTTGCTTATCGGTTGATCCGTTATGACCTTTATCGGGTGGGCTTCGAAATACCTTCTCAGTCTTCTAGATGAATGCAATAAGGATATGTAGCCCCCGCACTTTTTCCCAAAGGTTTAAGCATTGTAAACTAGAATTTATTTAAATCTAATGTTATATTAGTTTACTTACTTGATCCCATATTTTGTTTCCCGGTATAAATTACAACCTATAATCTTGAGCAACCATTGTGATGAAAACCTTATCACTAAATTTCTGGAAACCAAGCGTGTAGTGACCCTAAATCTGTATGGCATAAAACGAATATCAAACTCTTCGGAGACCAATAACTTTGTCTCGGTTCTATCTTATTAACGCACCTTCGAAAATATTATTTTAAAAATTTACTAAGTCGAAAAACTTCGCGTTACATGTCAATTTAACGAGACACCTTATACCCGGTATATTAATAAAACACTACTTATCTAAAATTTTATATATTTAACATTTTATTTATTTTTTTTCTCTTTTTACTCCCGCGCCCCAAATCCTATCCATCGTTTAATTATATTTTTTTTACTTTCTCTCTGCTCTCTCCCTTCCCCTTCTTGATAACGCTCCTCCATCTCTTTTTTCACCTCAAAACCCAACATCCCCAAAACGGTGATTAACCCTAATCTATCATCAACTTAGCCCATCGAATCGAGAAGGAAGTCCACGCAGATCTATAGTCCACAGCCACCCATCTTTATTGACCAAGGTCACGAGATTCCTTAAAAATTGAGGATGGATAACGAGAAGAGCTACAATGGGGTATTCATCATTTTCCATGGCCAAAAGTATTGGTCAAACCCTTTTATTCTGTATCCTTTATAAACCCATCGGATCCACAGGTTAAACCACACGCTCTCAAAAACCCACTAACAAATTCAAGTTGATTACTGAGAAGATATATTCTGGGTCGGATAGGTGTGGTTTACTTGAAGACGGATTCGGGTTTTAATCTTTATTCGGTCTGCTCGTTATTCGGCTCTTTATTGTTGTAAGGTTCTAAAAACCCTAATGTTATTTTAATTCATTGAATCTGTAAATTGTCGATATTGATGCCCTGGGATCCGATTGGATTTATGGTTCGCGTTATATATTTTTAGTCAGTATCTTGCTTGGTGTTGGTTCAATTATTATCTCTATTTCGCTGATAACCCAATTAGTCGTGAGTTTCGTTTACATTCATTAAACCAGATATGAAATCTTTGCGTTGGTAGCCTTCGTGTGGTAGCATTGTTTTGATACAAACCAACGCCATAATCTGTTATGGCTCGTAAACTAGGACTCTCGTTTCAACATTGCCTTCTAGCTAGGGATGGCAACAGGTCGGGTTTGGGTCGGGTTTTAGTGAACCCGTACCCGTACCCGTTTATGAAATCTATACCCAAACCCGCCCCAAAACCCGATTGGTACCCGTTTATAAAATCCATCGGTTTTTCGGGTTTTCCCCGCGGGTTTCGGTTATCCCCAATTGAGTATTATATAGACAAAATGGCGGTATTAATATTAAGTCACACTAAAATCCACCAAAAAAACAAAGGAAAACACCATAATATATTTTTTTTTAAGTTAAAGAAAATGAATATCGTATCAAACGATTTAACCCATTTGGATAATTCATGTACAGAATAAAATATGTAACATAATAGAGATACATATATAAAAAAATATAATGGAAGAAATTATATATAATTATATATATTCTAGTTAATTATAATATCAATAAAGCGGATATAGATTCGGGTAAGCAGATACGGGTACGGGTACGGGTAATCGGGGGGGTATTACCCGAACCCGTACCCGAACCCGTACCCGGCTAATAAATTATATCAATACCCAAACCCGCATCCAAACCCGCCAACCCGTCCCAGAACCCGACCCAAACGATTCGGGTTTCGGTTTTCCCCGTCGGTTTCGGGTGCTTTTGCCATCCCTACTTCTAGCTACACATTTGAATACATATTGTTAGATTCCGTTTATTAGAAATTCGGCTGTGGATACCCACTCCTCATGAAGGGTTTTAGTTGTGGCTTACTGGTGAATCCTTAGACCTAGCATAGCTTATTGTTGTGAGCCGTGGTTGGCCTGAGAAAGAGACCGATAGGTCCTCGACTTGCTTACCTCCCTCCCCCCCATTTGTGACCCAGATTGATTAGTGGACTCACAAGCCCAACAGCTTTTGAGAGTTTGTTTGTTATATGTTGGGCCGAGCCCACTGCTCCTTTTCTTAGTAACAGCCACAGACGCAAATATGTACATTTAAATTCCTTTCAATCCCGAATACTCTCGACTTATATCGACTTATTTATTCACGATGACACGACATTGCTCATTTTATAACACTCGACCACGAGTTCGCAATCACTACATGTAACAAGATTATGAAAATAACTTAAAAACCAAAAACTACACACAAATATATTTTTTAGAAACTAAACTTTAAATGTTTTCTATTACAAAATGTGATACTACATACGTATAAACACGTTAAATATATATTCTAAACTTATAACGGTTTAAATAATTTATATAGCTCGGCAAATTATAAAAACATGAGTTTTCAAACCACGTACAATCTTAGTAAAACCTTACGGACAATAAATACTTTTTAAACGAACATACATTATATTTTTTTTATATATAACCACTAGACTATTTTAAATATAAATACTATAATATCACCACACAATTATATTCCATTTAATACAATACATATATACGTATTATGACACCAAAGTTGTTGTTTTCCGCTAACGTCTAACAACCATTGTAACTACATTTCCATACTTCGCCTCTTGACAACCTTCGGACTACAAACCTACTCGACTCCCAAATCTGCCGTTTATTATATTTCTCCTAGAGCCAATCTTTCCCGAGTTCTATTAAAATAATTTGCAAACTTAAACGCTGCCACACAAGCAACTTTGACAAAAATATTTTGAAAACTTTTATACTTGTTTGTGTTTAAAACGAGTCTTAAACTAGAACCATGAACTAAATTGTGCCATACTAATCTAGGTCACGCGTTGGAGCTATCTACTATTTGACTCTATTGCACTTCAGATTACTACTACACTAAGGTGAGTTCATAGTCCCACTTTTACTATGTTTTCAAATTCCGTGGGGAGATACATGCTACAAATCTGAACACAAGTATTTTTCTGTATGCTATCCTGATTGATATTGTCTAAGTTACCACCCTTGCCAAAAGTCCCTCATATCATGAACCATTAATCACTTGCGAGTGAACGCGAATATAGTGAATAGATCTATTGGCAGTTGACGCCCCATTTGAAGTTAGCCTGAAATGGTAACCAAATGCACTTTGTTCGAATGTAAATAGGAAGTTGGCAAACTCCTACGACGAGGGCACTATCACCTACATCATTTCATGATGTGGGCTATTTATATCATTTATGATATCACCCTATGTTAAGGTTTGCGTATCATGAGGCTTAGGGCAATATCTTACACTTCGATGCTATGATTTTATCACTACTTGACTTGTGTTCAAACTATTATAACTTAAACGCTGTGAATTCACTCAACCTTTGTGTTGACTTTTTAGCATGTTTTATCTCAGGAAACTAAACAGCTTTATGGCACGGAGTGGAGCAGGGCATTCTTTTGATTATCAATCTAATGATGTTATCATTCTTTTGAAAACAATTTCTTGATGTATTACTAAAACTTATTGGGATCTGAAATGTTTGTTTTGAATTATGATTATGAATGATAACAAATCTTCCAAAACAACTCTTTCAAGTTGTTTTCTATGATTATGACTACGATACTAAGATGTAATACCCCGATTAGACTTCCGCTGCTTAATTCCGATTTTTGGGGTGTTACAGATTGGTACCAGAGCCATGGTTATAGAGAACCAAGTGTATTTTTCAAAACACTGGACTACAACCACATTTTCAAAACGACTATTTATAACCTTGCTGCCTTATGCCCTTCGTGCCAACACTTTATGAATATTATGCTTAGCGATTTATTTAATGATGCATACATAATAGACATCATGACTAATAAATGTTTACTAATGCTTAAACTAAAATAACTCATGTTATTTTATTTTTGGGATGTTACAGTACTATGTCACCCCCAGTTATCATACTATCCGACAGCGATGACGCGCCTCCGGCATCATCTCGTGTCCCTACCACTACCATGCCTGACCCCACTCTACCTGCTATCTCTACTGTCCCTCCAGCTTTACCAGCTAGGAGTACCTCAGAGGAGACTGATCCCTCCGAGGAGGAGGAGGAAGTCCCTCCAGTGCTTTTTGGTTCGTTTGCTGATGAGCCACATTACCGTCCCTTTATTGGACCTATGACTTATGACCAGTACCGCATGGACCAGTACTATCAGTCACAGCAGTTTTTGGCAGCGGATGACTGTCACTCCCCACTC
The DNA here is from genome assembly GCA_014162995.1 of Artemisia annua. Classification (NCBI taxonomy): domain Eukaryota; kingdom Viridiplantae; phylum Streptophyta; class Magnoliopsida; order Asterales; family Asteraceae; genus Artemisia; species Artemisia annua. Next base: position 90,051 of record LBNU01022497.1, read on the forward strand.
CCCAGTCACCACTCAGGGTCCGAGGCCGATGATGAGTCGACTGACTCGGACACTGCTGATACTGATGCCTCTACCCCACCTCCACCACCGCCGGTGCCGGCTCGCCGACGCAAGCGAGTGCGTGTCCTTGAGCCATATGAGCCTGAGCCTTACAGAAAAAGGTTCAAGTACCGACCAGATGGACCTACTCACCTCTTTACCGCTCGTAAGCGAGTACTTACTTTGCCTTGCGTGGTCTCGATTTGCTCTTGTTGTTGTTGTTAATACTAGTAAAAAACCACGACTCGTATAGAGTCATTTCTGACCTCGACTTGGTCTCGGTACCCTTGAGTAAACACAAAGGGGTGTGCCTGTTAGTTAACATGACACCAAAGGGGTGTCCGTTGGCCTTTTTCTCGGTTCGTCAATAACCCACATAGGGTAAGCCTCGATGTTCGTGGTATCACCCATCATTGTGACTGCATGTAACCCCAAGATTTCTTATGTTCAAACCTTGGTGTGGCCAAGTTTGCCTCTCGAATATTGGTTCTCTTTGTTTTGGGTTTGACAACAATCATAAGGCTGTGTTATATTTTTTTCCCTTCTTCCATATTTGATTTCACATCCCAACACACAAATGCAAAAACTTGTTCAAGTTAACACATTCCCTTGTTTCATTATTTTGTTCCTGCGCTGGAAGTTCAGATCCATCAAACGGGCTCAAGCCCATGTTGTTATCTTATTTTTAGACCAAATTTTAAACGGACGATAAATATTTTAAAACATTCATTATATTTATTTTAATATATGTATATAAACAACTATTGGTTCATTTAAATATAAATACCGTACAATATTTTCTTTATATATATAGTACGTATACACATATTTGACAACAAAGTAATATTTTTCGTCAACGACTAACTCATATCTCCGTACTTCGCCATTTGACAACTTTCGGACCACAAATCTATTCGACTCCCAAATCTACCGTGTATTATACCTTTCCTAGAGCCAGACTTTCCCAAATTTTATTAAAATGGTTTGAAAACTTAAATGCTGCCACACAAGCGAATTTAACAAAAACGTTTTGAGAATTTTCAAACTTAATTTTGTTACAACAAGTCTTAAACTGGAATCATAAACTAAATGGTGCCATACTTATCTAGGTCACGCGTTGGAGCTATCTACTATTTGACTCTATTGCACTTCAGATTACTACTACACTAAGGTGAGTTCATAGTCCCACTTTTACTATGTTTTCAAATTCCGTGGGGAGATACATGCTACAAATCTGAACACAAGTATTTTTCTGTATGCTATCCTGATTGATATTGTCTAAGTTACCACCCTTGCCAAAAGTCCCTCATATCATGAACCATTAATCACTTGCGAGTGAACGCGAATATAGTGAATAGATCTATTGGCAGTTGACGCCCCATTTGAAGTTAGCCTGAAATGGTAACCAAATGCACTTTGTTCGAATATAAATAGGAAGTAGGCAAACTCCTACGACGAGGGCACTATCACCTACATCATTTCATGATGTGGGCTATTTATATCATTTATGATATCACCCTATGTTAAGGTTTGCGTATCATGAGGCTTAGGGCAATATCTTACACTTCGATGCTATGATTTTATCACTACTTGACTTGTCTTCAAACTATTATAACTTAAACGCTGTGAATTCACTCAACCTTTGTGTTGACTTTTTAGCATGTTTTATCTCAGGAAACTAAACAGCTTTATGGCACGGAGTGGAGCAGGGCATTCTTTTGATTATCAATCTAATGATGTTATCATTCTTTTGAAAACAATTTCTTGATGTATTACTAAAACTTATTGGGATCTGAAACGTTTGTTTTGAATTATGATTATGAATGATAACAAAGCTTCCAAAACAACTCTTTCAAGTTGTTTTCTATGATTATGACTACGATACTAAGATGTAATACCCCGATTCCCTCTAGTGCTTTTTGGTTCGTTTGCTGATGAGCCACATTACCATCCCTTTATTGGACCTATGACTTATGATCAGTACCGCATGGACCAGTACTATCAGTCACAGCAGTTTTTGGCAGCGGATGACTGTCCCTCCCCACTCCCCAGTCACCACTCAGGATCCGAGGCCGACGATGAGTCGACTGACTCGGACACTGCTGATACTGCTGCCTCTACCCCACCTCCACCACCGCCTGTGCCGGCTCGCCGACGCAAGCGAGTGCGTGTCCTTGAGCCCTATGAGCCTGAGCCTTACAGAAAAAGGTTCAAGTACCGACCAGATGGACCTACTCACCGCTTTACCGCTCGTAAGCGAGTGCGTACACCTCCTGTTTTTGTAGCACCACCTCCTGTACCATCACCACCAGCTTCACCCTCACCACCATCCTCACCATCACCATTGTCTTCCCCGACATCTGTTTTACCTCCATCGCTTCCCTACATGCTACCTACTTTCGTGACTCTTCCACCTGTGCCACCACCCGTAGTATTCTACTCCCAGACCACCACCGTACCTGTACCACCCTCTACTTCAGCCCCTGTTTCCCCACCATCATACTTTAAAGGATATCAAGAAGCATTTTTTTTACCGGCCAATAAATTCATTGCAACACTTATGAAAAAACAGTTACGACCGCAACTTATATTGGCTACCGCAACAACTGACGATTGAAACATCAAAGAATGCTCGGAGTTGTAAGAACAACTTGAGGAAAAAAAATATTTTTGACTACCCAGCCTTACACTTTAAATGATATCAAGAAGCATTTATACACAGTACATAAAATCAGCACCTATGGCGACACATCAAATTTTAAAACATATCAAGAAACATTGATACACACACACACATATATAACATGGGTCGCCAATACAATTTGATAATAATTTAAATTATGTAATTCCATCTCACTTATTTAATACATAATAGTCTTATTAAACAATCTAAAAACCGAACTTATAAAACACTCATATAATAACCTAAACTATGAATTAACAACTCCTTCTCAATTATTTCAAATGAATCATTTTAAGATTAAACAAACACATAGCAGTAAATTAATCTAAGGAAATTAAGCGCAAAAGATTGTTAGATTCATATACCGTCTTTTAAACCGATTTTATACAATGACACATCGTCCCCATATAGCAAACAAGCTATTGTGAACACATCAAACTTTAAAACAAATAAAAAGTTTTATTTTTTGACTAATCGCGCTTACAAAATCAACAGTTGTGACTGCAACCTTTATAGAGCTTATAAGATTAACACCTCTGACCACACATCAAATTTTAAAAGATGCAAGGAAGCGTTAATTTGCCTGTCCAAAATATAGATCCCAACACTTATGAAAACATCAGTTACAACCATAGGTTATACACATCATACAAAATATAGCATGTGTGACCACACACTTATATACATCGTATAAAATCATCACCTATGGCTACATATTAGACTTTAAAGCATATTAGGACGCACTTATTCAACATCAATGCAAATTTTTATATGTATAGGTATATGTAGAACCGTAGGGGAGTGAATACGGTTTCTTCGGCTTCTAGAACGTTTAAAAACTTTAAGCCTCGAAAATAACCAAGTGGTCTAAGTAAGAACAACCACAAACACAATCACAACCACAAGTATATAAAGCGAGTAAAAAGACACCACGATATATACTGGTTCGGGATGGCGGTTTATACCATCCGTACGTCCAGTTGCGAATCCACGACACGATACTATTCCACAAGTATAATCCTTTCGGTGGACTACAAACCGTTACAATTCACTCCACCGATATTCACCAATATCGATGCTCACAAAGAAGGAGTTACTCACCAACGGTATTCCGCTCTCGGAAACCACCCAAAAGAACCTCGTGACTCAACTTCACCTAAGGGTAACCAAGACCACTACCAAGACTTCCTACCGGAAGTATCAAACCCCAACTAGATCCCCAATGATCAAGGCTTGGTCACCAAGACACAAGACTTCCCTTATAAACAAATGAATGAATGAATATAGTTTTGTTCAACAAGCCCTAACCTAACCTAGAGACTCGATTGTANGGGTAACCAAGACCACTACCAAGACTTCCTACCGGAAGTATCAAACCCCAACTAGATCCCCAATGATCAAGGCTTGGTCACCAAGACACAAGACTTCCCTTATAAACAAATGAATGAATGAATATAGTTTTGTTCAACAAGCCCTAACCTAACCTAGAGACTCGATTGTAGTAGAAAGGGTAAAGATAAGAAGACCCTCGACACAATCACAAGAGTGGATTAAGTTCTTGAGATTCTTCCCTTGCAAGGAGATGTGTTCTTTCAAAGATGTTAGTGTGTTTAACTAAGAACACAAGAGAGAATAGAGAGATTAGAGAGAAAGAATGTAGAGAGAAAGAGTAATGGCAAGGGGTGAGGAATACAAGAGGCAAGGGGGTATTTATAGGCCAAGACCCAAACTTGGGAAAAATTTACCGAGGCAGGCGGGTCACCCACGCGTCAACGCGTGGGCAGCGCGCCGGGCACTCTGTTGTATATTTCCCAAGTGTTGGGTGTTGGATCTTATAAGTACCTATCCTTGCTAAACCCCCAATTGTACTTCACACTAAACCTTAACATTAATCAATCTAAGGTTTACCAACTCAAATAGCCAATTTAAAAAATGTTTTGTGAAGTGTTTATAAAGGGTAATATGGTAGGAGTAGAATGGGTATTCCTCTCATGGCATAATAGAAGAGAATATGCCATGGAATATTCCTCACTAGGGAAGAGTGAGAGAGGTTGGGTTAAGAAGTAACCATGGCTAGGTTAGAAGAGTGTGTCGAGAATAAACGATGGTTAGGTTAAAGGGTATATCCAAGGGAATATTCCATCCTTGGTATGGTTAAGAGTTAACCAAGGTTAAGTGTAGAGAACTAACCATAGTTGGGATAGGAGAACTATGGTTGGGTTAAGAGGAGAATATCCAAGGGAATATTCCTTCCTTGGAGGGAAAGGGTGAGATGAATAGTTGAGATGGTTTTGTTTGAAATGGATGGCTAGGATCAAAGGGAGCCGCCTTTGGATTTCAAATTTATCCCCATGTGTTGAATTAGAGAGGAGGTGAGTTGTGTATGAGTTGGATTGTGTAAGGTGTGAAGAGATTTGATTTGATAGGGAGCCTTTGGTGAGTTGGCTAGTGTGTGAGAGTATAGAGATTGTGAGGGGAGTGTGTGTAATTTGAAAATAAAGTTGTTGGGAGTGTAAGGAATAAGTTGTAAAGATATGATATTTGTAAGAGTGTAAGGGTGTGAAAAGATGGGGAGCCTTGTGTGTGTATTTGAAAAGTATGTGAGTGAAGTGTGTGTATTTTAAAAATAAAGGTATGTATATGTGAGTATGTAGAAAAGAGTGTATTTGTGTATAGGGAAGTGTATGTATGAGTGTATAAGAGAGGTGTATGGGAAGTTGGAAAAGTGATGGAATATTGTGTGGGAGTTTGTGTGGAGACAAGAGTACACTTTGTAAGGAGGTGTAAGGAATATTGTAAGAGGTTGTTGGGAAGGTACTTTTGGGAAGGTTGTGGGAGATTTGATGGTTTGACTTTTGTAAAAGTGAGATTAAGAAAAGATTAAGAAGTAATCTAATTGTCATTAAGAAGAAAAAGATTTAGACAACTAAGATTATAAGTTGAGAAAATCATAGGTTACTTATAAGTTCAAGTAACACAACGTCGAGAATCCATAGTTTCATAACTCGTGACTTTCCACGACTCAACGTACTCAATTAACACCTTGATACAAACAAGTCAAGTGCTTTGCCTTGATGTAAAGCATAACCCATGCGGGTAAGGATGCATTTACGCAAAGAGACCTTGGACTTAGTTTGACCAATAAGGGAGTAAGCCTGTTACGTGATTAGAGAAGACGTAAGCACGGGATATGAGCATATGGATGCTTTCACGTGATGTTACGTGAACTATATAAGCTCCCTAAGTTTAGAAAAGTCTTGGCTAGAGGCGAGAGTTAGAAAACATGAGTTGGCGTTTTCCCGTAAGTGGGAACTTTAAAAATTGGATCTCTCTAATCCCAAAATTTCGTTTCGAGTGTTCTCAATTAAGCACATAGCATATTCATACCTGTATTGAAAGATCCACATTTGTCGGGTAAGGGGAAAGCCGACTTTCAAAATTCGTCCCGACAGTCACAGAACCGTGACGTGTCACCCACGCGTTGACGCGTGGGTGGCGCGTCAGCAGCAGATATGAATGTTGGGGAATTTTGGCTAACGTTTGTTATTTTATGTGTTTCGAAGGTTTATTTGTCATCATTAAAATATTAGGAGATCTTGATTATGTTGCCTCAACAATCTCCTCCTTTTTTATGATGACAAATAAAATCCGAAAGCAAATAAAATTACAAAACTTAGCGAAGACGAAGCGCGCCTTTGGTGTAGCTTACGTCTTGACCTTGCCTTGTAATTTGGTGAAGCCTTTGTTTCTTTAACTTGAATAGGTCTTCACTCTCTTGCTTTCTTTCTCCCCCTTTTGTTGAATCAAAAAAGCGGGACTACNATTTTATGTGTTTCGAAGGTTTATTTGTCATCATTAAAATATTAGGAGATCTTGATTATGTTGCCTCAACAATCTCCTCCTTTTTTATGATGACAAATAAAATCCGAAAGCAAATAAAATTACAAAACTTAGCGAAGACGAAGCGCGCCTTTGGTGTAGCTTACGTCTTGACCTTGCCTTGTAATTTGGTGAAGCCTTTGTTTCTTTAACTTGAATAGGTCTTCACTCTCTTGCTTTCTTTCTCCCCCTTTTGTTGAATCAAAAAAGCGGGACTACCAATCAAGCCAGTTTTCGAACTTGGGCCTGTGGGATAAATAAGCTAGCTTGTATGTGCACCCAAATGTGCTCCCCCTTGAACATAGCTCCCCCTAGATTGTTGCTCCCCCTCATTTCAAGGTGGGGATCCATGGGTCAAGAGCCTCACCTTTGCGGTGGCCTAGCTACATAAAAACACAACAACATGCAAAAACCAAGAAATCCTCACATGTGAAAGTCCAAGATGGGTTAGGTGACCATTTGGATACTTACAACATGGGTTAGTTCACATATATATTTATCTACAAGTATATGCATGGCAAGGTATATTAGTCCCAAAAGATCCCATTTTATTTCAAGCATACATGAACAAAATATGCTATACTTTTATTTTACAAGAACTATCCTAGTACTTCTTCTAAAAGCACTATACTAGAACTTGATGACAACACTTAAACAAGTGACTTAGATTCCTAGGTTAAGTCCTAGGGGGTCTTCCTTCTTCACCATCTTTCCTTTTCTTTTCACCTTATCATCTTCTAACTTCCTATTCATCTTGGAGATAGTGGTTAGCAATTCCATGATTCCTTCATGGATAGACAAGAGCATCACCCTAGACTCAATCCTTGATTCTTTGAGAGCATTGACCATGTGTGCAGTGTTTTCGCAACAAATGGAGTACTCATCTTCACTTAACCTTGGACTTAATGGTTTCTTAATTAAGTCCCACACTTCACATTCCGCAAATGTCCTTAACCCATACTCAAACATAATCCTATCATCACCTTCATTTTTCATCATATCCATGAATGACATTTTCAATCTCTTAGAGCTCTCCGGGTTAAGATTTCCTTGATTGTTGTTAATGGACCCTTCCGAAAGAGACATACTTCCTATTTTGAGAGTTGTTTTCTATAGTATAGTGGAGGATGTATTAGGTTCGAAAGACCTCTTGAGGATTTATAAAGAAGATGATTGATAAGTGTTCAATGGCTAATAAAGCTTTGTTTGGATAATAGATCTAAAGTATACAATTTATCATGATTATATGTGAGAAATATGATTTAGTGGATTTTTTGAAAAAAAGGTTTGTACTTAATATTCCTCCAATGTTTCTTTCTTACCATTTACATCCTCCTCATCTTCTAGCAATCTCATTCCTAGTCCTAGTCTCAAATAATTGAATTGATCTTTATCTAAGGGTTTTTCTAGGATTTTAGAAATGTTGTCTACACAAGGTAATTTTTCTATAGTGATGTGGTTTTTCGTGATGTTATCTTTTAGGAAGTGATGTCTAATTTCAATGTGCTTGGTTCGAGGGTAATCAATTGGATTTGAGTCTAGATTGATAGAGCACGTATTGTCACATAATATATGTACTTCATTTAACATGACGTTATAATCAACAAACGCTTGCTTCATCCATAACGCTTGTTGACAAGCCCTTCCGGCCTCCACATAATCGGATTCCGTTATGGAGTTTGCGAAAGACGTTTGTTTCTTAGAGAACCATGATGTTAAGCATGCACCTACAAATGTGCATATTCCACTAGTGCTTTTCATATCAACTATATCTCCCGCATGATCCGAGTTGGCATAAACCAACACTTTTACCCCCGTATCCATTGGATACCANTAACGCTTGTTGACAAGCCCTTCCGGCCTCCACATAATCGGATTCCGTTATGGAGTTTGCGAAAGACGTTTGTTTCTTAGAGAACCATGATGTTAAGCATGCACCTACAAATGTGCATATTCCACTAGTGCTTTTCATATCAACTATATCTCCCGCATGATCCGAGTTGGCATAAACCAACACTTTTACCCCCGTATCCATTGGATACCAAAGGCCTAGATGTTGAGTTCCCTTAATATACCTAAATATTCTCTTAACGTCTTCTAAGTGGGAAATCTTAGGATCTTCTTGGAATCTAGCGCAAAGACACACACTAAACATTATGTCCAGCCTACTTGCCGTTAGATATAGTAGACTTCCTATCATGCCCCTATACTTAGTGTTATCAACGGATTTGTTTCCTTTGTCTAGGGTGAGAACTCTTTTTCTAGAAATAGGGGTTTTGGTAGCCTTCGAATTTTCCTATCCAAATTTCTTACGCATCTCTCCAATATATTTAGATTGATTGAAAAATATTCCATCATTTAATTGTTTAATTTGCAATCCTAGAAGGAAGCTAAGTTCACCCATCATACTCATTTCGAATTCATTATGCATTAGTTTTGCAAATTCATCGCAAAGCGATTGGCATGTTGATCCAATAATGATATCATCTACATACATTTGAATAATAATAAGATGTTTTTCCTTTGTCTTTGTGAATAAGGTGTTATCTACCATACCCATTTTATATTCATTATGCAAGAGAAAAGATTGCAATCTATCATACCAAGCTTTAGGAGCTTGTTTAAGTCCATACAAAGCCTTTTTGAGCTTATAAACATGATTACGCTTTTGAAAATCTACAAAACCGGGAGGTTGTGCAACATACACTTCCTCTTCGATGACTCCATTTCGAAATGCACTTTTTACATCCATTTGAAAGACTTTAAATTTATAACTACATGCATATGCAAGTAAGATTCTTATGGACTCTAATAGTGAAACGGGTGCATAAGTTTCATCATAGTTAATACCTTCTTGTTGATTACATCCTTGAGCTACTAACCTAGCTTTATTCCTACAAACTATTCCATTTTCATCAAGCTTATTTTTAAAGACCCACTTGGTTCCTATAATAGTGTAACCACTAGGACAAGGAACTAAGACCAATACATCATTTCTTAAGAATTGATCTAATTCCTCCTGCATTGCCATGACCCAATTTTCATCTTTTGTGGCTTCCTTAATATTCTTAGGTTCTATTGTTGACACAAATGCAAAATAATTGCTTTTATCTTGAGCATGTGATCTAAGTGTTCTTTCATCTAATTCTCCTATGACTTGATCTATAGGATGATCTCTAACTTCCTTAATGTTCTCTACTCTAGGTAATATTTCTTCTAGGTCATTATTTGGTGATTCTATCCTATTTTGACATGCATCTTCTTCTATGATATCATCATCTAGTAAAGGTAATGTTCTAGATTTTGGAGCAGTTTCATCAAAGGTTACATTGCATGATTCTTCAACTTTTGAGGTTTCCTTGTTAAGCACAATGTAAGCCTTTGAGGTTTGTGAATATCCTAGAAAGATTCCATTATATTTTCTAGTATCATTTAAGTTTGGATTTCCTAAGGAATCGAAGATCAAGCATTTGCAACTAAAGACTCTAAAATACTCTAGGGATGGCCTTTTACCTCTAAGAATCTCATAAGGTGTTTTATTAATGGTCTTCCTAATCAAAACTCTATTAAGTATGTAGGATGCGGTTTCTACGGCGTGACACCAAAATTTTTGTAGTATGGATTGTTTGTTTAACATTGTACGACTCATCTCTTGTAATGTTCGGTTCTTCCTTTCAGCTATCCCATTAGATTGAGGAGTGCGAGGAGCCAAAAAGTTATGAGAGATTCCATGTTTATCACAAAAGACTCCAAATTATATTTCATTGTCAAATTCTCTACTATGATCAGTTCGAATTGAGACAATTGACGTTTTGCAAATTTCCCCCTAAGACTTTGAATTTGTTAAATGCTTCATTTTTAGCTTTTAGAAATAATGTCCAAGTATATCTTGAATAGTCATCCACTATTACCAAAGTATAGAAGTTTCCTCCATAGCTTTGAATAGCGGATGGACCAAACAAATCCATATGTAAAAGTTCTAAAACTCTTGATGTTGAAATCATATTTATAAGCTTATGGCTTGCATGGACTTGCTTACCTACTTTACATGCATCACAAAAATGATTATCAAATTTCTCTTTAGGTAATTTCCTAACCAATTCTTTAGAGGCAATGTTGTGAATTAATCGCATGTTAGCATGACCTAATCTCCTATGCCATAGGTTGGAATTATCTACCATAGATGCAAGGTTAATTTTGGAGTTACAAGACACATTACCTCTTTTTGTATCCTTTTCCTTAGAGATGATTTCAAGTATGGTGTGCTTACAATCGACATCTTTACTAGGTTGAGATTTCGTTTGTTGATACTCCTTGAAGCATACCTAAAATTAAACTCAAACTTTTGGTACCCATTGTTTCTTGGGTCCGACATGGTTAGCACATAAAAATCCCAAGGTGAACACTCTTTGATCTTGAATTAATATATATAATTGTTGGATCCCGTATTTTGAAAGAATAAACCAAGGGTGGTTTTGAACATGTGTTTTGTTTTGAAAGCTTGGTCTTACATGTCTTTGGTTTAAGGAGTATGAAGGTCTTACATTTGGAGTAGGCAAAAGAGGTCTTTGGTTAACTCGAGCTTGAGCATGTCTAAGACCACTTTGTGAAACCGGGTTGTAATATGGTTTTGTGATTTTATTCCATACAATGGGTCTTTGATTATGTTGAGTGTTTGCAAGAGGAATTTGAGGAGTGATTGGTTTAATAAAGCTTTTAGTTTGAGCTCTTCTTTTCCTCAAATTCCTGACGCGTTGCTGGCACGCTGACGCGTCAGGTTCGGAGGTTTCGAGAGTTTCATTTTCACTTGATTTTACAAAAACAATGGGTTTAGTTAGACTCTCAGAAGTATTTTTCTCGTTTTTTGAAAATCCGAGACCTTCCTTATCTTGGGACAATTTTTGATGATTCAACATTTTGTCCAAATCATTACTACTCTTTTCAAATTTTGTGAATTTCAATTACTTTTATTGAAGTTGCGAGACTTCTTCACTCAAAGAGGCAACCTTAAGTGTGAGATTCTCACAATCCTTACATGATTCAACATTCTCTTGGAGAGTGACAAGTCTTTTTACTTCAATTTCAAGTTCATTGTTTTTATGAAGTATTTTAGAAAGTTCCTCCTTATAAGAACATTTTTCTTTAATGGTTAATTTTAATTTTCTAAATACTTCCTCATAACAATTTAGCAACTCCTCATTTTTCTTTTGCAATTCATTAATATCAAAAGATTTTTTGCAAATAGTAGAGTTATGTTGTACCTCATGTGATTCGATTACCATAAGACATGTAGCTTCCTTATTCGGTTGGTTGTCATCTTCATTGTCACTCCATACACCGCCAATAAATGCTTTGTAATCTAGAGGCTTTGGGCAATCACTAATGAAGTGGTCTTTGTTACCACAATTGAATCATTCATCTTCGCGCTTTGAACCTTCACCGGCTTTACTACTCTTTCCCTTCTTGTTTCTTCGATCATTAGTTCGGTTATCTAGCCGATTCCGTCGTTGGAACTTTCCACCTTTTCTAAAGAACTTCCTAAAGTTTCTAGCCATGAGATTGAGCTCTTCATCATTCATCTCTTCTTCATCACTCCTTTCTAGACTACTACCAATTTCGCTTGCTTGGCTCTTAGTAACTTTAGCTTTAAGGGCCAAAGACTTTACTTTCTCCTTCTTGTCTTTGGTTGTAACCTTGTCATTTTCAAGAATCATTTCATAAACTTTAAGATTCAAGATAAGCTCGTCTAGAGGAAGCTCCGCCAAGTTCTTGGCTTCTTCAATGGCCGTCGCCTTCGGTCGCCACTTCACCGGAAGAGCACGAAGAAACTTCCTTACATGGTTCTTGTTGTAAACGCTAGGATCCAAAGCCGTGAGACTTGTGATAATAGCATTAAACCGTGTATATCCATTGTCAATGGTTTCTTCATCCGAGACGACAAACTTTTCATATTGTTGAATGAGTAGATCGATCTTGCAATCCTTGACTTGTGAGTTGCCTTGATGTGTGATGATAAGTGAATGCCAAATCTCCTTGGTGGTCTTGCACACATGAACTCTCTCGAACTCCCTTTGAAGTAGAGCATTGTAGATCATCATTTTGGCTTCTTGATTTTTAACAAGTCTTTTCTTCTCATCTTCCTTTAACTCCAGGTATGGTTTCTCCACCATCAACTTGGTTTCGGGATCTAGCATCATGTAGACAAAATCACCGGTTTCGGGATCCCATAATTCGAAATCTTTGGACCTAACCTAGGTCTTTTCCAAAAATAAAACCCATCGGTTTCTAGCAAAGGTGGTCTTTGCACCCCTCAACGTAGTTCTCTTGAGTCATGGATCTATACTTGACTTTACCAAAAATCTTAGTTAGGATTTTAGATTTTTGGAAAAGAATTTTTTGACTTAAAACGACTTCTCGGGAAGGTTTTAACGCTAAAAAACTTGAGTATTCCGCTCTGATACAATTGTAGAACCGTAGAGGGGTGGTGAATACGGTTTCTTCGGCTTCTAGAACGTTTAAAAACTTTAAGCCTCGAAGATAACCAAGTGGTCTAAGTAAGAACAACCACAAACACAATCACAACCACAAGTATATAAAGCGAGTAAAAAGACACCACGATATATACTGGTTCGGGATGGGGGGTTTATACCATCCGTACGTCCAGTTGTGAATCCACGACACGATACTATTCCACTAGTATAATCCTTTCGGTGGACTACAAACCGTTACAATTCACTCCACCGATATTCACCAATATCAATGCTCACAAAGAAGGAGTTACTCCCCAATGATCTAGGCTTGGTCACCAAGACATAACACTTCCCTTACAAACAAATGAATGAATGAATATAGTTTTGTTCAACCAAGCCCTAACCTAACCTAGAGACTCGATTGTAGTAGAAAGGGTAAAGATAAGAAGACCCTCGACACAATCAAAAGAGTGGATTAAGTTCTTGAGATTCTTCCCTTGCAAGGAGATGTGTTCCTTCAAAGATGTTAGTGTGTTTAACTAAGAACACAAGAGAGAATAGAGAGATTAGAGAGAAAGAATGTAGAGAGAAAGAGTAATGGCAAGGGGTGAGGAATACAAGAGGCAAGGGGGGGTATTTATAGGCCAAGACCCAAACTTGGGAAAAATTTACCGAGGCAGGCGGCCGGGCACTCTGTTGTATATTTCCCAAGTGTTGGGTGTTGGATCTTATAAATACCTATCCTTGCTAAACCCCCAATTGTACTTCACACTAAACCTTAACATTAATCAATCTAAGTTTTACCTACTCAAATAGCCAATTTGAAAAATGTTTTGTGAAGTGTTTATTAGAAAACCAAATACCAAGGGTAGAAGAGTAGAAAGGGCAATTTGATAGGGGTAGAATGGGTATTCCTCTCATGGCATAATAGAAGAGAATATGCCATGGAATATTCCTCACTAGGGAAGAGTGAGAGAGGTTAGGTTAAGAAGTAACCATGGTTAGGTTAGAAGAGTGTGTAGAGAATAAACCATGGTTAGGTTAAAGGGTATATCCAAGGGAATATTCCATCCTTGGTGTGGTTAAGAGTTAACCAAGGTTAAATGTAGAGAACTAACCATAGTTGGGTTAGGAGAACCATGGTTGGGTTAAGAGGAGAATATCCAAGGGAATATTCCTTCCTTGGAGGGAAAGGGTGAGATGAATGGTTGAGATGGTTTTGTTTGAAATGGATGGCTAGGATCAAAGGGAGCCTCCTTTGGATTTCAAATTTATCCCCATGTGTTGAATTAGAGAGGAGGTGAGTTGTGTATGAGTTGGATTGTGTAAGGTATGAAGAGATGTGATTTGATGGGGAGCCTTTGGTGAGTTGGCTAGTGTGTGAGAGTATAGAGATTGTGAGGGGAGTGTGTGTAATTTGAAAATAAAGTTGTTGGGAGTGTAAGGAATAAGTTGTAAAGATTTGATATGTGTAAGAGTGTAAGGGTGTGAAAAGATGGGGAGCCTTGTGTGTGTATTTGAAAAGTATGTGAGTGAAGTGTGTGTATTTTAAAAATAAAGGTATGTATATGTGAGTATGTAGAAAAGAGTGTATTTGTGTATAGGGAAGTGTATGTATGAGTGTATAAGAGAGGTGTATGGGAAGTTGGTAAAGTGATGGAATATTGTGTGGGAGTTTGTGTGGAGACAAGAGTACACTTTGTAAGGAGGTGTAAGGAATATTGTAAGAGGTTGTTGGGAAGGTGTATTTGGGAAGGATTGTGGGAGATTTGATGGTTTGACTTTTGTAAAAGTGAGATGAAGAAAAGATTAAGAAGTAATCTAATTGTCATTAAGAAAAAAAAGATTTAGACAACTAAGATTATAAGTTGAGAAAATCATAGGTTACTTATAAGTTCAAGTAACACAACGTCGAGAATCCATAGTTTCATAACTCGTGACTTTCCACAACTCGACGTACTCAATTAACACCTTGATACAAACAAGTCAAGTGCTTTGCCTTGATGTAAAGCATAACCCATGCGGGTAAGGATGCATTTACGTAAAGAGACTTGGACTTAGTTTGACCAATAAGGGAGTAAGCCTGTTACGTGATTAGAGAAGACGTAAGCACGGGATATGAGCATATGGATGCTTTCACGTGATGTTACATGAACTATATAAGCTCCCTAAGTTTAGAAAAGCCTTGGCTAGAGGCGAGAGTCAGAAAACATGAGTTGGCGTTTTCCCGTAAGTGGGAACTTTAAAAATTGGATCTTTCTAATCCCAAAAATTTCGTTTCGATTGTTCTCAATTAAGCACATAGCATATTCATACCTGAATTGAAAGATCCACATTTGTCGGGTTAGGGGAAAGCCGACTTTCAAAATTCGTCCCGACATTCACAGAACCCTGGCGCGTCACCCACGCATTGACGCGTGGGTGGCGCGTCAGCAGCAGATATGAATGTTGGGGAATTTTGGCTAACGTTTGTTATTTTATGTGTTTCAAAGGTTTATTTGTCATCATTAAAACATTAGGAGATCTTGATCATGTTGCCTCAACAATATAAAACATGGGTCGTTGATACGATTAGATAGTAATTAATAACATCAATTCGTAATTCATTCTCACTTATTTAATAGTCTTACTAAACAATCCCGAGGACAACTAATAGACCAATCCGATAAAAACTTAATCATGAATTCATAACTCCTTCTCAATTACACATAACACTAAAATTAATCAAACCCACTAAAACACACTTCGAGCTTTACATAGAAAGACAATAAAAGTGAAAATTAATGGTAAAAAATTGCACCTTTTTAATATGGCCAACAATGCATTTGCAATCAATAACCGGCATATCTAAAGCTTAAGGAGCATAAATTGTAGCTTGAAACTGCAACATTTAATCAAATCAGGTAAAAAAAAATTAAATAAAAAATTAGAAGCTGTTCCAAACACCACATGCAATACACCATATCCAAAATCTTATACAATTAAAACATTGTCAAACTAACACATATCAACAATGACAAAGAACATGCCCTTAATAAAGGTCAAAGAATATAAATCGAAGCTTCAACCTATACTAATTTAATAAAATCAGGTAAAAATCCTAGAAATAGTTCCACGAACCACATGCAATACGCTCTTTTCAAAATCTTGCACACTCAAAACATCATCAAACATAAAAAAAATAAAAATAAAATAAATTAAATATATAAAAAATAAATAATAATAATAATAAGAATAATAATAATAATAATAATAATAATAATAATAATAATAATAATAATAATAATAATAATAATAATAATAATAATAATCAACCAAAAACTTACCCTTAATTTGTGACCTCTCATTAATGGTACAACTGCCAATTTAATTTCTTTAACACCACACAAAATCTTAAAAAGAGAAATCTGGAAGAACCAGTTTTATCTCGATATCTGAAGTACTGAAGCGAAATAATAATAATAATAATAATAATAATAATAATATATAAATAAATAAAATATATCATTCCTTAATATCTAACCAAGCCTATGTGTTTTTATTTAGGGGAGAGAGAGAGAGAGATGTATATGCTTAGAGAGAAATATCTTAATCGTTCATGTGTTATGTACAGAAAATGACACGTGAAATGCATGCTTAGTTCACTGCCACATCTCGATGCCTAGTTTATGACGAAACCGGGCCAATAAATAACATCTACTGACCCAATTACAGCCCAAAAACGAAAATGGCACAACAAAATACCAAACGACATGCAAGAAACAACAAAACGACATGCTGTAGCAAAAAACGACGTCATTTCGTTCCTTTTTCAACCAAAACAGCGTCGTCCGCGCACCAAATGTACAATAGAGTAATTCATATCTACCTTAATCTGATGAAAACATAACTTTTTTATCAAGCAATATTTACAATGGGTTGTAAACAACATATTTAACCTTCTTACACAATGACCAGTTAGGATTAAGAGCGTAAATGAATATAACAGAGCATTATATACTCTCTCCGTCCCAAAATAATATATACAAAAAAACACAATTGATGAAAAACATAATTATTACTGCTTTCTTTTTTACTTTTTGCAGAATGAAAATTTTATACCTACCTAATTAATCCTTACTTCGTTTAAATTTTTATGATAATAATTTCAGGTAAGGGTAATATGGTAAACTCGACCAAATTTTTCTACCTATTTTTAATAGTGGACAATTAATTTGCGATAACCTGAAGAAATATGGAAAATAATATTGGGATGGAGGGAGTATAACATATACTTAAAAGTGTATATATTTATGCATTGTATATACTAGTAGGCTACCTCGCACGTTGCGGCGGTGAGTACCATATTAAAATTTTCGGCGACTAATATTTTCTAAGTATATGTTTTCATGACGAATGCGGATAGTATTATGGAGTTAATGGGTACTCGATCATTTTTTCTTATGATAATAACATGAAAATGAGAAAGATAACATAAATGGTGATAAAGAGAAAAATTAAAACATATGGCTATTACGCTTAAAATATTAAGGTAGTTAAAGGGTCACTATGCTTCGTTAAAATAAATAATTGTAAAATTAGAGAATGTTGTGAAACAACGGCCTAATAGCACAATAAGAACAATAATCAAAGGAACATAAAATAGTATGAGAGGGAAAGATAGAACTTGTTATTGGTATATCTTCACATTACATTAGGTGCCTCTATTTATAGGGTCCTTAACATGAATGGTATTAAGTATATATTGGGTGTTACAAGACTAATCATAAAGGTCATGAATATGATGATTAATGTGTACAATCAATATAATAAATATATTCATAACATTCCCCCTTGATTGTACATCATTCAAAATACGCTTTGGATACCGCCTCATTAAAAACCTTGCTAGGAAAAACCCGGTGGGAGAAAAACCATAGCTAAGGGAAAAAGAGTGCAGTGCGTATTATTCCCCCTCATAATGACTTCACTTGAGCTCACTGAAACGCTGCATTCCGATGCCATATACCAATTTCTTAAATGTTGAGGAAGGGAGTGCGTTGGTAAATAAATCTGCTAGATTGTCGCTTGAACGATGCTTTTGAACAATAATATCGCCATTCTTTTGTAAGCCATGAGTAAAAAAAACTTCGGTGAAATGTGCTTGGTTCTGTCACCTTTAATAAACCCTTCTTTCAGTTGAGCAACGCATATTGCGTTGTCCTCGTGTAAAATTGTTGGTCCCTCGTTTCCAGCATAAATACCACAAGATTCACCAATATGTAGTATAACATTTGTTAACCAAACACATTCTCGGCTTGCTTCATGGATCGCCAAAATTTCTGCATGATTAGATGAAGTGGCTGCGATTGTTTGCTTTACGGAACGCCATGAAATTGCAGTACCGCCATGTGTGAATACATAACCAGTTTGAGACCGACCAATATGAGGGTCAAACCTGTATCCTGCATCTGCATATCCAACTAAATTTGTTTTGGATGAGTTAGTGAAATATAAACCCATATCCTTTGTACCATGAAGATACCGAAATATTTGTTTTACTCCATTTGAGGATTATGCCTTGTTCAAACCTTACTAGATAAAACCCATTAGGACAAAATTCTAGTGAAGGGAAAAGAGTACATAACTCCTTTATACGCTCGGGGATGTTGCCTCATTAAAAGCCTTGCCGGAAAACCCTGTGAGGACAAAACCATGGTCAAGGGAAAAAGAGTGCAACGCATATTTTCTCTCCCCCTGATGATCACATTACTTAAATTTCTTAGTTGGTGTCTCCAATATCATAAACCAACTTCTTTAATATTAACGTAGTAAGTATCTTGATAGAATATATGTTTGATTCTCATATAGACAAGTGTTCTCCATTTAACCTTCACATATTAAGAAGGATTAAACATATGTCATACGTATCAATATACGATTACATCCTCGTACTTCACAAGTTATATAGTATCAACGAATACAGAGTAAATGATACATTATATCATTTATGACCACTAGTGAGAACAATCAATGTTTTATATATATTTAACTATGACACCTATAAATTGATATTGTGATCATCATCTTTATAAGTAAAGGGGTCTTTCTTCATCAGTTGACCTCATAAACATGAGCGTCGTTCTATATAAAGATATATAGCATCTTTCTTTAGCTTTCATGATGCACATTGGATTTCATCTTTAAGATGTTTAATTCACAAATCAAGACAAAACTTTGAATTTCATTTCAAGGTATTCAACCATCTTGAATATCTCCTCATGAGTTCCATCCACATTTACCTCATCAAACCATATGTAACTTATACCATATTCAAATACAAAATCTCTTTAAGACTAACATGGGTAACCTTTATTATTTAAATGGCTCACTATAAACCAATATACTCTAAGGCTATTGTAATATACGTATCTATATTAAGACAGATGCCCATATTGCCTTTCACTTGTATAGCGATTTATTCAACGTTAATCTTGAAAACTTTCTTATATACTTTCAGCATTTTAAATCACGAGACATGCTTCATGCATTTTACATCCCTTCATGGAATCTCAACTTCAAATGAGCTTTATTCATTTTCTTTTAGACGCATATCAATTATTTATCACATTGCCAGACTTATACAATATTAAAATACATTATTGGATCCACCACATGTGAAAATGCTTCTGTATGATCATTTACAAGTCTTTGAGAAAATATATATGTGCCATTACTTGTACCTTATGCATAATTTAATTTCGCTTTCTTAAAAGACCAATACATATCCAATACGTTTTATACATTTATATAGGAACTGCAAGTCTCAAACACATGTCTCATTACAAGAGACTTCAATCATCCATTAGTTATTTGCGTCATTAAATTTTGGCCATTCATTAATACATTTGCACTTCTTGCAGATATCCAAATATCCTCACCTCTATTTTAGCGCTATTTTTTTACCTATATAATAGTACTATCGACGTCGATTTATTTCTTTTCGATTCCACACTTTACTAGACATTAATTATCATTTATTGAGATCTCATAGTTTTTCACGTACCCCGGGGTTTTTTCAGTTACCTTCATGTCTAGTGTCTCTTTAGGAGACTACTATGCGGTCTTTATTACCTCGATTCGACCATCTTAATTTTCTTGCTCCATTTCATTTATTCATTCGAGGACTTTTACTTGGAATCGATTAGTCTATCATGCTACAACTATGCCATAGACTCACTACCAATCATTGGTTGTCATGTTGGGACATACATTATAATTGGAGCACTAGCAGCGTATATATGATCTAGTCACTTTATTTAGGTTACTAAACTTGCTGAAAATTACTAGATCCGGAAAATTAATTGTCCCATGAACTTCATGTACATATTCATTAGTGTGAGGATCAAGATTTATATCATAATTCATTCCATATTTCCCGCTGCTCATTCTCCCCCTGAATGAATTATCAATTTAAACTTCCCATTTTGTGTGTTGTGGTGGATTTACTATATATCGCACAATTACAAAATCTCACATGGGAAATGTGGTTTGTGACCAAAAACCATTATATTGGGGAGGATTTCTTATAGAATAATGGCAAGATGCGAATTTCATATGTTATAACATGCCCCATAACCTAAAAATTTTGTTCTCACAATATTATTGGCTATGCAATCAACTGAAGACGTTTTATAAACGCTTCAACAAAAGCAATTCGTGTATGAACATGGGCTACTTGCAAAGTTCAACACTTATTCCAATAATTTTCCAATATATGGAAGTATTCACCACCATTTCCAAAACATAATTTGGAAAACAATGTTCGTATTCTATTAGTCGAGCCACTAATCACGCTAACATTAAGCTGCGTTTTTTATGATCATTTTGACGATGCATCGATTTTAGACTCAAAATGATCCACTTGACGGATGTATAGGCCTACATACATCCCTTTTATATCTTTTAGAAAAACAATTTGAGGAACAAAGTCCTTAATTTAATTTAGTGGTGATAAGTGAACAATGCACTCTATCGAGAACAATAAAAATAATGAAATCTCTTTGAAGAACCCATGGTTCGTGTATATGGTTCGCATAATCATTGACCGGGATGGTTTAACCGGTCATGCCAATAAATAATCTTGGCTCATAAACTATAGTTTATGACCACATGTGCTTCGATTGCACTTGACTATATGAAGGACTTAATACATCATCACATTTATAATTTTGTTTCTCCAAGTCTATGGAAATTTATATAAGCACTTTTATGGCTTTCACATAGTTTAGTATAATATACAACATTAGTGTATAGCAATATCGATGAATTGAAGATGTCTTATGCTAGTGAAGTTGCCTCATAAGCAAATAAAATCACATAATATGTCGAATTCAACGATACGTTCAAAGGCAACCTTATCTCCACATGAAGATGCCGAGAAGTAATTAGACATTCATCAATTTCAAATATTACAATCACGGGTGAATTTATACATAATGAGCTTAAAGAATATTACAAAGTAAATGCATCATATCTTGACCATTTAATATATATATATATAAGTTTAGCATATAAAGGCAAAACATTGTAGTTTGATTCTCGATCAAAGTCATGAAGTGAGATAAAATGATCACACATATACTCTTTAGCTATAGTTTGTAAACTGCCAAGTTAGTTGACGTAAAATGCAACTATAAATCATAGGCCGGTATTCAACTCAATTGAAATCCTAGATGAAAAAAAAAACAAGAATCATAGCCAAATTGCTTAAAACACATGGATGTGCGCAAATACCATTAATCTCAAACTTGCAAACCATGTTATTAACCATTACCAATTTGCAAACATTCCAAGTAAATATATATATCTTTATAGTAGTATATATATCTCATGCCTTATTTTATTTGTCATCATATTTTGAAGACTATTTTCATACAAATAAGTTTAGAATCTAAAGAGCAAAACGATAGTAATGCTGAAGTGATAAAATCATATTAATATGATGTATGATATAGTGAATTTTTTTAGCGTCCAAACTTCAAGAAATAATTAGTTAGCAGCAACCATGGACAAACTCAAATAAAGCAAAATTTGATTAGCACATGAGTATACACAAATTGTATATCGTTTTGATTTATATCAAAGCATAGGTTAGATGCAAATTACAACCGGTTTATATGAAACTAGAATAAGGCAAATTTAAGATCATAAGCAAACATGAGAAAACACATAATGCATTAGTATTTATTAAGTTACAAGTAATTTGATGTTTACGGAATTAGATAAAGGTTTTGGTTTTGAGTATTGTCCGGTTAATAATCGAACACACAAACAAGCATAACAGTTCTAAATTATGACTATGCATATATCACATCCATAGTATACAAGCATAAACATATAATCATCAATTATCTAATACTTACAACCCGTCTAGCAATATAAATATATTTTTAGTCAAATTGGTGACTTCCAATGTCGTTCATATTCTGGACCGAATCATAAATAACCTTTTTTAATTTCAGAATTTTTTAATTAGATTGATATACAAATGCTTGTACTTTTATTTAACAAGAACTCTAACATAAGTCGGGTGATCGTCTTCAATCAGATATTCTTTTAGATTGATATGTAGTCACGTCTAAATATGCATCCCTATATATCAAACACAATTCATGTTTTCCACTTTAATTTGGATAATCTTTCTATTCTAAGGCCTAAGGGGTTATTCATACTTCATTTCATAAACAATAAACATTATCATTGTATAACAACTAGATTACCAGCATACCAGGTTTTATGTGATCTACAATTCCAATCGCATACTAGATATACATAATAAAGTTTACATGCAATGATAATGATAGTGACATGTACTAATATTGCTCAAGATAATGATAAATTAATAATTGATGTTTTACGGTACCTTTACCATCATCACGTATACCCTATTTTACTTGCAATAATCGTATATACTATTAACAAGAAATATGGAATTAATATATAACAATTGTATAAGAATTACCTCACAGGATCAAAATAACTTTTTTCTTTTTCTTTTTGAAATCGAACAATGGAATTTAACATAAAGATGAATCGGTTTCTTCATCCTTGCCATTAAACTCTTTCATAATGCCGGTTAGGATACGAGATTGCACTTTGAGACTATCGTGCTGATAACGTGTTTAAACAACGGCCTAATAGCACAATAAGAACAATAATCAAAGGAACATAAAATAGTATGAGAGAGAAAGATGGAACTTGTTATTGGTATATCTTCACATTACATTAGGTGCCTCTATTTATAGGGTCCTTAACATGAATGGTATTAAGTATATATTGTGTGTTACAAGACTAATCATAAAGGTCATGAATATGATGATTAATGTGTACAATCAATATAATAAATATATTCATAACAGAGAATATATTGTTGGTTTGTACCATGTCAAATAAATGATAACCACATTAGTTAGTAGCGTTCATCAATTGTACTATTTGTTTTATTAGTTGCATTTCATGTAAAGGGTTTTTCATTAGTTACATTAATTAGGTGTTTAAATTATTTAGTAGTTTTTATCATTTGTATCTGTTGATTTACTTATTTTTTAATGTAAATGGTGTTTTATTAAGTACATTAGTTGTAGAGTAAGACATATTTCTATAAAAAGTAAGTGTGTAAATTTAGAGTGCGTTTAGTTGAGGAGAAACATCCTTGTTTTTCACAAAATGTTTTGTGGAAAACAAGGAAAATAGAGATCGCGTTCAAATAAGTGTTTTTCAACAAAATGTTTTGCAAAACACAAAATCCCTTATTTCCTAACTTAACAAGGAAAATTGCAAAACATATTTTAGTTGTTTTCCTTGTTTTCCTTCGTAACCCACAATCCTCCCTCCCTTTCTTCAAAATAGAAAATACAAATATCAACTAAACGCGTTTTCTATATTTTCAAGTGTTTTGTGGAGATAAATTTTTCTTCCAAATTTTTACAAAACTAGAAATAGAAAATAAGAGATTTTTTTCTCCAACTAAACACACCCTTAATATTTTAAAACTTTAATATTGGAAAGTTTTCAAATGCTTTGTAATGTAGTAGAGATTTCAATATTTTAATCTGAAAATTTCCCTTAACGAGGATAACAATCCGAGCTCGAGTGTAACTTTAGTTCGTTAACACCCGTCATAGAAATGAGTAAATCATGAGCAGACCTCGAGCTAATAGCATATGTCACTGGTCACTCGCGAGTTAAAAATAAAAATGGCTCGTTAATAGGTGAGCTAGAGCTTTAAAAACTTAAACGAGTGGAGCTCTTGCTCAGGAGAAGGAGAAGGAANAAAAAAGCTTGTACTCAGCTTATTTGAAACCCTAGAGATCTTTACCCAAACACTAGTAATTACAATTCTTCCCAGACTAGAAACTTGATTTACATGGGACCATGCTTGGAGCGACATATCTTTATCCATAGACTCCCCCCCTCGATCTCAATTAGATTACGCTGCTGCCACCAATTGCGATTAATTAATGATATGTTACTACCAATAAACTAACACTTACTAATTTTTTATTTTTGAGCAAATTCTAGCACTTACTAATTGAATAGAACTATATATAATGTAAGAGGACATTCTTCGAAGCAATACAAGAGACCTTGCTGTCTTTCGTATGCCCTACCCCAACTTTAACATATTTTACTTTTTTAAAACACACTAAAAATGGGCAAATAACATACAGTAAAATTATAATGGTACAAGTTCATGCTGCTACCATGCAAGGACCAACTAAATATGAGGCCACAATGATCATCGTTGACGCGAAAAGTATTGATAATCGGTGTCCAAGGCATGCTTCAAGCATGGACGGACCTTTTTGAAGGTTAGGGAGGGCCATGGCCCCTCCAAAAATTTTGAATTTTGTTTAATAAGTTAGTGCTAAGCTTTTATTTTAGTGTAGTTTGGCCCTCTTAAAAATTGATCATGAATGTTTTGGCCCCTCGACAAAATGGTTAAAGTTCCGTCTATGGCTTCAAGACACGTTCATCCTGCAACATCTGTGACGTGCTTAACCCAGTATAAAACTCTAAATAAATATATTAAGAAATAGTCGGTGCCACACTTTCTTACGATCGAGTTAACTAGTAACTTGATGCCAAAGGAAAAATCTAAACATTCATATGCCGGAAAACTAGAAGTGGTAAAGAATGATGGTACTAGTTCATTTTTCTCATTGTAACTTACGAAAGATCGTAATAAATTTTAAAACAAATTATTAATTAAAACAATTCTAGTATATTTTATAATTTATTTTCTTTACGTGGTTTTTTATAGGTCTTCTTTTAGATAAATAGGTAATGTTACTCTGTTCGTTGTGTAGGCTTTTGAAATTATTTAGTGCTCAACTTGTTCCCTATACGATTGACACCATTAGTTTGGAGTTTAGTCCGTTTTAGTGATTAGATTATATAATATGCTAGGATGGCTGTAAACTTAAATTCGGAATTAAATTAGTCAAAAGATAACTGCTATAAGCTATAATATATAATATATTGACTAAGGATCAAATGAGAAGAATCCTTAAAATAAGAAGGATGAGAAATAACTATAACTACACATTAGAGATGCATTAATTTGAATTAGATGCACCCCTAATCTTGTAGATGCATCATAATATATTTTCTAGCTAAAAATTAGATGCATATACATATATTAGATGCATTTCAACAAGTTAGAGGAATCCTATGTATTTTTCGTCCTCTACGGGTCAAATTTGTTGCTAATACAATTTTGCATCGTTTTCACTTCAAAATCACTTTCGAAACTAATTGTGGTGCATCTAAATGAATAGAGATGCATCTAATTCAAGTCGATGCATCTCAAATATGTCATTATAGTCATTTCTTATTCTTCTCATTTTAAGATTTCTTCTCACTGGATCCTTACCTTATATTAAAATACGATTTTCACATTTCACAATTATATTAGTAAAAGAATTATAAGTTGGATAACTGTGTTGTTTTCTTGTGTTGTTTGCAACTGCGTGGAATTAAATACGGTATTGATAAGTTGTAACATGAAGAAATAACGGATATGGTTCACTTACATGCATCATACACCTTTTATGGTTCACTTAGAAGCATCATATACCTTTTTTATATATATGGTTTATTTAACCTTTCACATTGATATAAATAATTATAAAAAAGAAATCCTTGTTGGATAACAAATGACGATTATGCTTGTAAGTGCAATGAAGATCACAAAAAGAAGAAACAAAGAGACAGTTTTTTTGTAAGTGTCCAGTGTGAACTCAACAAGAACAAAATAAAAGCATGGTGTGCTAGGGCTTATAAGTTCATTTTAGGGGACATAAGGTTCAATAAAGACATAGCATACTCACGTACATATATTAACTTAAACAAAAACTAGGCCTACATAACTACATAT
Source organism: Artemisia annua (assembly GCA_014162995.1). Taxonomy (NCBI): domain Eukaryota; kingdom Viridiplantae; phylum Streptophyta; class Magnoliopsida; order Asterales; family Asteraceae; genus Artemisia; species Artemisia annua. Next base: position 116,542 of record LBNU01022497.1, read on the forward strand.
TTAATCTCAGTTAATATCTTTGCTTAGAAGATTTGGCCTTGGATTAATTAAATAACGAGGCAATCAGAACCCGTGCGCAGTTAATATCTTTGCTTAGAAGATTTGGCCTTGGATTAATTAAATAACGAGGCAATCAGAACCCGTGCTACGCATGGGCTGAGCATCTAATTGTTAATCGTGTATTCTTTCTGTGTATTGGCGAGTGTATGCTTAATTATTGTTTAATATGTTGTATGAAACGTTTTGACTTTCTTGTATAAAAATTTATAAATGTTTGATGTTGTTTTGGTTTTGTGGTGTTGTATTTTATAAATGGGCTTTTGGTTATTAAGTTGCGATGGCTTTGTTTGTTTTGGCATATTACTTATTTGCATGATAAAAAAATAGCTTTGCTTCTTTTGGTCTATTACTTAGCCCTATAATACTTGTCCATTAGATGGTTTTTGCATGGTAATATGAGCACACTGGGTCTATCTAATTGGTCATAGTTTAATGTGCGTTAAATATTTTCTTTATTAAGTTTGTAAGTTAAAGTTTGTGTAATAATGTATATATAATAATGCCACATAAACTGTATAAAAGTCATTAAAAACCTTTTTAGCTTCATCTCATTTTATTGTACAACTAATTTCATTGAAAATTAACATTGAAGTCTAACTAATATTAATAAATTTTATCAATAAACTCAATTCTAAATAGCTAACCAAATGAATATTAATTAACACACTATTAATAATTCTTAAAACCTACCACTATTATGTCTTAAACTTAATTTTTTTAATTTACAAATGGGTTCGAGCAAAAATTATATGCTTTTTCTTTTATATTCATTATTCAAGTTGCATGCTTACATAAACTAATACGCTAAAAAGTATCATTTAACCATTTAAATGTTGCTTTACATACATGCTCGTGCACATTTTCTTGAATCAATTCGCACATGTGAGCTACATCAATAAAAAACATATATAAATTACTTGTATATGAAAACGCATAACATAATACATATATCTATATATATTGCATTAGGTTAAATCATCAATTATTCTTGCAACCTTTTCAACTTCATCTCAATCCATAACCGACTTTTAATTCTATACTAATTACTAAATATCATGTGATCAATTCCGGCAAGCCTTGCACTTCCATCTCGATGTTGTATATACTTCACATTAAATGCACCGGTTTTGTTTTTCGATAAAAGTTTGAACTTTTGCTTATGTTTAAAACTCAACTTTTTTATTTGATATTATAATTTACAAACGACTTTATGTCAAAATTATGTATTTTTTCCTTTCTATTCATTACTCAATGTGATATTTTTAATATGTCGTATTTTGCTATTATGGCAAACTCATTTAGTGGGCGTAAATATTGGTTTCTCACTAATAATTCTACATATAGTAAAAGAAAACACTTTGCGATGCGCGGACCTTCTTCTTTTCAATAATAATTCAATTGCACACGATAAATTCATTCTAATATTTCTCAAAGAGCATTCGAAAGCAACTACTTACATAAACTAATCATGCTAAAAAGTATCATTTAACCACTTAAATATTGCTTTACATACATGCTCGTGCATATTTTCTTGAATCAATTTGCACATGTGAGCTACATCAATAGAAAATGCACATAAATTACTTGTATATGAAAATGCATTAACATAATACATATATCTTATAGATGCTTATCTATAACAATCACCTAAATATGTAAGAAACAAAAAAAAATAGTTGGTATCCCAATCTTTGGTTCCATTTAAAAGTTGGTTAGATGATCTTGTGTGATTTTCATGGTACCTGCGTATGATAACTAAATTAAGAAAAAATAAGAAGACCAAGTTAATGACAAAGATCTAAAAGATGTGTGAATCATCTCCAAAATGTTGCAAAAGAGAATTTACATACCGCTACCAACAATCAAAGATCTAAAAGATGTGTGAATCATCTTCAAATGTACATACTAAATGTGATTTCGGCCGGTTTATATAGGCATGAATTAGGTTAAATCATTAATTATTCTTGCAACCTTTCGCAACCCTTGCACTTCATCTAACCGACTTTTAATTCTATACTAAATGCCATGTGATCAATTCGGGCAACCCTTGCTCTTCATCTCCTTTCATGATTGTATAGTTATTATGAGGCTGCATTGAATTCCGAGCATTAGCTATCTTGTAAATTAACTCTGGATGAATACTAAAGGACTACAACTTGTTTCTAACTCTAAAACCTCTAGCATCATAACTACACATTTAATTTTGGGACTCAATCTTATAGTATTATAGATTTTCTCGTAATGAAAAATCAAACACGTGAAATAATTATAAAACATAGGGGAATACAACTAATTTATGCTACATGTAATTGTTGTTCCCGTTTACTTGATTAGAAAACTATTGAGAAGTAATCTAACTAAGTAACATGCCTAACACTATTAGTTTACCCTACCTGTTTATATATAGGTATGCTAAAAACACAAATTACTTTTCAACGTTTAAACCCTTATTTAATATGTATCAAGTAATTTATACTAGATTATTTTGCAGAACAACAATCTAGATTTAATGACAATGTGTGAAGATCAACTCAATAAACTCAAACATACACTAAAGTTAGTGTTTAAGTAAAACCATGCTAAACCCATAGATTTATGTATTTGGGACTTGGTTCTATTTTGAAGGAGTAATTTGAGCTCTTGAAAGTGTTACATAACTTTTAATACAAGAGATACAAATTATTCATTTACAACCTCCTATTTATAGACGAATACCAGTGTGTATACACGTGAAGTAAAAGGCATGGGTGAAGCATTTACTTGTTAGTACAATGCTTCTATACCTCGTATGCTACCAGATATATTTTCAAAAACAATGTTGACAACTGTTGGTACCTTTTTACCCACTATAGTATATCTTTGACTTTTGATAAGTACTTTGCACTTATTTCCCAAGATGTTTCTCGAAAATAGAAGTCATCTTTCGTCAAAGGTCGTTGACTATGCTTCCTTGATTGAATAATCGAAGGTGAATCAATCAGACAGGACGGACGTGTGATAACAACACTTGCTTTCGTGCTGGAATTCCCATGTATAATGACTTTAAAATCCAACCAAAATGTCTACGTCATCAGAATGTATTTAGTTTATTGGGTAGATCTTCAAGGAGTCAATGAGTTATTGTCATCACAAACTGACTCCGTCATCTTGATCCTGGTTTTTATCTTCGCTCTTTGAGAACCACCTCAGGTTGTGATGTGTCTTTAAATCAGACTCTTTAGAACTTCTTGAAGATGACTCCCTGGATGCTTTCTTATATTCAGAGACTTGTTTTTTACTTAGATTATTTTTCACTCAAATTTATACAAGGGACCAGTAGGCACTGAATTTGCCTAACAATCTCCCCCTATTTGGATAAAATAGAATAGCCTAAGTGTTTTTCAGTGTAAGTGAGTAAAAGAACTTCTTTTTACTACTAAATAAAAATAAAATTGGACTGAGATTTACAAGATAGATATTATTCAGAGTTACATATTACAAAAGGACATTACAATATCTATATATTTATTCATCCACAACTTCCATTTCATAAGCTTTAGTTTAGCCTTCTTTTATGGAGCTCTTGCATATCCTCTCTTTGTAATCATTTTGTAAAGTATCTCAATAAATCTGTCTCCTTCAAGGGTTCTGTTTGTAACAACCTTGATATTATAGAAGAATATGGTCTATAAAGAAGATTCTGTGTTTATGTTTTTCTATAACCACACCATCTCTGAATTTGACTCCCTAAGGAAGAGCCATGTTGCCGTGAAGACCAGAAATGAATTGTTCAGGCTCAAATCTAGCTGGCCTTTTTCTTTTCTTTTGCACAAAGGATGTTTTGTTGGATCCTGAATCGTTTTCTTGAGTCAATCTCCAAAAACGTCTCAACATTCCTTACCTCTTCATCTCTTTTCCCAAGAGTTTTGAGTGTCTCAGCTGCATCTGTACCACTCTTCTTTTTCAGGATTGGAAGCACCATATCCTATTCCTTAACCCCAAACATGTTCCATTTGAACTCTCTTATAGTTTCATAGTTTGTATCATCATTTTCCCTGATGATAGTTACACTAAGGGGCTTGGTTCTGGGATGATAGCTACACTGATGAAGGCCATCTTTTTGGTTGTACTCTTCTTGAATTTCCGTGAATTCTTTGGCTAATTTAAGTTTTTTGCTTCTCTTGGACTTCACAAATATGACTAATTTCTTCAGCTGTTGCATTGATCCATTCCCTAGAGTTAAGTTGAAATGGAATAAGTTTAGGGCCAGAAGAAGATTCAACACGAGTTGTTGAGGATGAAGGACCTTCATGGACTAATAAGGTTGTTTCTTTAGATTTTGCCTCAGACTAAGGAAGTGGTGTTTCAACTTTCAACCATCTTTTGCTTCATCCATACCATACATCATCTTTTTTCCTTTGTCGCCTTTTTCTTGTTCAGATGATGGATCAATGATATGGATGGACTAAAAAGTGATGACAGCAACAATGTAATCATATAGTTTCTCACCTTCAGGTGTTGAGGAGGGTCCTTGATAAACATCTAGTGTAGTTGTTGTATTTGGGATGTGCTTAGGGCTATCTAGAAATGATGATACAATAGACTCTTTAATTGGATCTAGCGGGCTCTGATGCTTTCTCCCCCCCCCCCCAATAGTTGCAGTATCTTCAGATGATGGAACTGATTTAGGAGCAGTAGAGACTCGAGAGTTAAGGTAGGTGAACATGTCAGTGAGTGTATCTTTATCTCTGAAACATCAGTTTAGGTTGGAGATGTCATAGGCCATTGATGCTTGGTTAGCTTCAATCTTTGAGAGCCTTGTACCAGTGGACCATGCCAAATATATTAGTGATGAGGCCTCAGAGTTGATGTTGGTGCAGATCTCTTTGATGATCACTTAAATTTAGGCACATTAAAATCAGATAGGAAGTTCAGTCTTGAGGCTGTCAGCTACGAAGTACAATTCAGATATTGTTAGGAATTATTGAATTCTGCTGAATAATACTGCTGACCGGATCCTGCTGACGCCTTAGTGGTTTCTGCTGGTAGTGTGATCCTGCGGATATATGGTTCCTGCTGATTTAGTGCATCCGTAGGAATGATATAGAACGGATATACTTTGTTTATTTTAGGACAAGATATATAGAATATCTTTTATAGCTTTATGATTATTCGTTTCTTGTAAGAAAGTTTAGGGTTTCTTGTAGTATAAAAGGAACCCACGGCCAATGCATTATGTACGAACTCGAATTACAATCAATAGTGATTAATAAAAGATCCATAAAGGATCAAAGTGTTTTAGTTATTTGTTCTTGTTCTTGTGTTTAATTTCCGCTTGAATACAAGTTATACAAAGATTTTCCTTTAGTGTGCTTTTGATTACATTAGCATACTAACGATCCACAAAGGCTCAAAGATCTATCAAGGTCTATAGTTTCAACAAGTGGTATCAGAGCCTCGGGAGGGTCTCTGTGTACTAAGAACTACTTTTCTTCACGACAAAACAACATTCTATCACCTTACAACCATGTCAGCTCATTCCGATGAGACAGAAGTTAATCAAACACCCAACACATCAGCAGCTTACCCTCACCAGCAGCAATGCAAAGTTCCCTTATCTCAAGAAAGATGAATATGAGATTTGGGCAATGAAGATGCAAAATTGGATCACCAACAGTGATTACAATCTCTAGAATGTGGTCCTAAATGGCAATAGCTTGAAAAAGACTGGGAAAGACCCTAATGGTAACATTACCATTCTTCCTCCTACTACTGCTGAGGAGGTAATTGCAGTTCAAAGAGAGAACAAAGCAAGAACTATCTTACTTCAAGCTATACCAGATGATCATATGGGCGATTTTCACTATCTTAATGATGCTAAGGATATCTGGGGGGCCATTAAAGCACGGTTTGGGGGTAATGAAGAGTCCAAGAGGATGAGGAAGTCCATGCTCAAGCAGGAGTTCCAGGAGTTCAGAATATCAGAGGAAGAAGGTATACACAAGGGCTATGACAGATTCCAGAAGATCTTGAGTCAGCTGAATCAGCTGAAAGCCAAGCCTGACAATGAGGACTGCAATTCAAAGTTTTTAAGAGCCCTACCTCCTTCTTGGTCTCAAGTCAGCATTGCACTTAAAACCAAGGGTGGCCTTGACTACCTCTCTTTTGATGATCTCTACAACAAGCTCAGGAGTCTTGAGCTTGATATCAAGGGGCACTCTTCCTTTTCCTCACCTCCTACAAACTCAGCCTTTGTCAGCACTACCTCTAATAGGTTGACATATGCTGCAAGTCCAAGTTCTTCTTCAACTTCATCTACTAAAACCTCTACTGGACCAAAGAATCATCCATCATCTAGTAGTGTATTAGAGGATGTGCTTCATTCCTTTGTTGCTGACTATGAACCACAACAGCAACTTGCTTTTGAAGATTTGGAGCAGATAGATAAACTGGACTTGGATGAGATGAATTCGAAGTGGCAGATGGCTATGCTTTCAGTTCAAGTCAAGAGGTTTGAGAAGAAGGCAGGGAGGAAGATCAACTTCAGAGGAAGGGATCCAGCCAGATTTGACAAAAAGAAAGTGAAGTGCTACTCATGTGGTCAAATGGGTCATTTTTCTAGAGAGTGCACTGAGAGGAAGGCTGATGATAAAACAAGGTACTCTGTCTACAGGCAGACTGAAGTAGAAGCTAAACAACCCAAAGCCTTGGTATCTGTGGATGATTATGTTGATTGGAAGGAGCATGAGACTGATGATGTGGAGAGTAGTGTTTCTCAGCTCTACTCATACCTGGCATGTTGTGACACTGAAGATGAGGCAGAAGAATTTGCCTTGATGGGCATTTCATCTCAGGTACAAAATTGTGTCTTTGGTTGTGATAATAAATATAATGCACTTAAGAAAGCTTATGATGAAATGGAACCACAATATAAAGAGTGTTATATACAAGTACAAGCATATAAAGGGGCTGTTAAAACAATAGAGCAACAAAAAGTTTGGTTTCAAAAGAATCAATTAGCTTATGAAGAAAAAATTAGGGTGTTAAATAGAGACTTAGAAAATACTGAAAATTTGTTGAAGTTCTCTGAAAAAGAAAAAGCAAAAGTTGATTTAGAAAAACAAGAGTTACAGGTTAAATTAGATAATGAAGTTGCAGGTAGGCTTAAATGGCAACAAGGAGCTAAAAGCCTTGAGAAGTTAATTAACTTATACAACTACATTTGAAATGGAATAAAATCACTCACTACCTGTCATAGCAAATAGATTACCATAGGCTTGGGAGAGGATCAATTACTCCTCCACTAGGCGTAAGCACCTAAGATAAACTATCAAATAGGGCTTTCCAAAGGGTTGTAATGTAAGGTGTAGGGATATGATAAACACGGTTTGGTTGGAATAAAGGGTATTTTACTGGTGGCAAGTTAATTATCATGATCAAATACATGTACTATACAATGTTGCTAAGCCAAGACTCGACTCAAATTAAGCTAAAAACGAAATAACAAAAACATAAACAAACATAAAAAGAAACGGGATGGTAGTCCGTATGTTTTTTCTACTTCTCTTTTTCTCTTTTTTTTTTGTTGCATACACTCTTGCCCTACCATCCAAAATAATACATCATAGGGGCCTCGGTTCTCCCCTTACACTTGAACTTTTACATACTTTACAAATAACTAATCTAATGACTCGAATTAAGATAATCGAAACACTTGGAGTACTTTTTAAAATATTTAGCATATATGGGGGTAATAATGATGTTCTTCCTCATTACTCCATTAAACTAGTACTTTACCCATGAGTAACAATCGTCCCAAAACAATATGTACAAGATATGACTCGACTTAGCAACCATGCAATCAATTAGATAATTAACAAAGGGTTTAACACAAATGTTGTCACAATAATGCACTAAAGATGAGTGCATACAAGGTGGGCTAAGGCGATTTGGGTGTACATTTAAGTGGGGTGTAACAAATTCTCACCTTGAGTAAGATGCTCAAAGGTCAAAATGAAAATATAGGCTCTGAGGGGTGTACTAGGGGTATCGTGTACCAAAAATGGGTACAACGCAAAGGGTGTGGGAGAATTACTTGACCAATGTAGCCAACGTAATTATAACAAAAACACGGGTGTAAAACAAGGGGTTAATCCTAATGCCTCTTATCATGTAGTAGATCTAACTACACGAACGTAGTCTCACTTGTGGATTTGAGATGGTCCTAACGCAAGTTCTAGAATCTAAGTGCTACCGGTACACACATCATAGCATAAATGCTTTTCCTACCAATTCTAGGGGCGAACCTCACATATTTGGGGTGAAAATTTTTTTAGTGGTGCGGTTTTTTTGTGCTAGTCATATAATTTCCTATCCATGAGACACTTATTAGGACCAAAGTTTCACTTCTAAATATTGTAAAAAATTTTAAATTGGCGCTAAAATTGCCCTAACAAATATTTCTCTCGGTTTTATTACAAATTTACTATCAAACAAACAAAAATCAAGCGCAATTGCATTCTCTAAGGTGTTCTTCATTTACCCCCTTACACTTAAACCGAACATTGTCCTCAATGTTCAAATAAAAGATGTAAAAGTACTGAAAATGAAAGAATGAAACAAATACTCCCCTGATTCGTTTGGTGTGGATAGTGAGGTAACATGGTTAGATCTTCTTCCAAGAAAGATGAACGCTCAAAACTTCCCTTCCGAAATATAAATCATGTCCTTGTCTAAAATAACATGTTAACCTGAAAAACAATAAAGGCGAACCTCGCGTAAAATCGGCGGTATAATCTATAATAGGATATAATGCTTGTGGAATGAATGTTTTTGCAGAGTTCCTGGAGATTATAAGTTAGAGAATTAACAAAACTTTCTATGATTCCGGAAGAAAAACAAAACTTTCAAAAATTTCAGAAAATTACTTCCTGACGCCGTCAGTTGTAGTGCCTGACGCCGTCAGAAATGATCTGACAGAATTCTCATGTTAAGTTTCCGGAAAATTTTTTTGGAAAAACTATACCTTACTTCCTGGAATTCCTGCAAAAACATCATTATGACTCGATACAAGCATTTGACTCAAACAAGTACTAATATGCATGTTAATTTACATTGTTATGATTCATGTTCATTCGTTCTTATAAACCGATTTAGATTTCCCTTACACTTATCTTTTGCAAAATACCTTTATATGTAGTTAAGACGAAGTTAAAAACAAAATAAAGCATTTTCACAAGTTAGTTTTTGAAGCATGAATCAATAACAAGAAAAATAACATACATACGGAAACAAATAAAATCAAGCAAACAAACAAATAAACACAAAGCTTGGGTTGCCTCCCAAGAAGCGCTTTTCTTTATTAACGAGTCTTGTAGCTAGACTCAAAGTCACCCTATCCTACGTAGGTGAGTTCCGCATCGAGGACATCCTTAGGGTTGATTTTGGTTGGAAGTGTCCTATTGGTGCGTTTTGTGAAATATGACCTCTCAAACTTCTCTCCATCCGGATCATATAGAGTCATCTTAATGTGTCATGATCCATCTCCTTCCTTAGGTGGCTTTTCCCAATTCCACTTATGTTTATCGCCTTCGCTTTTCCTCTTATTCATGGCTAGGTTAATTGGCAAGACTCCTAGGAAGTTGGTCATCTTTCTAAAAACTAAGGGATCTTCAAAGGGATCTAACTCGGTGTCCCTAGCCAAAAGTTGTTCTACCGTTTGTGTTCAGTTTACAAATTCCTCTTCTAGGTAGAATGGGCATTGGGGTCCTATGAAGTCTCCTTAGAACCATGGTCCGTATCTAGAGGGCCTCCTATTAACATTGGTTGATTCCTCAAGGGTGTCATAGGCATGTTTCTTAAAATCACATACCGACCAAGTTTCTCCTTCTCCTACCGCTATTTTGGATCCCTTACAATCAATCATAGCACTAGCGGTGGCTAGAAATCCTCTTCCTATCAACAAGGGGCATGTAGGGTCGCTAATCATGTCGAGGACGTGGAAATCGGCTAAAATTGTCAACTTCCCTATGTGAACTACCACGTCCTTTACTACTCCTACCGGGTATGCTACACTTCCATCCGCTAAACCTATTATCACCTCGGTTTCTTCTAGCTTTCCTAGTTTGAGGGCGGTGTAGAGAGGAAGTGGGAGTAAGTTAAGGCTTGAGCCAAGATCGGCTGATGTGTCATAAGCCTCCGAATTGCCGATCTTGCACGATAGGACAAATAAGCCCGGGTCGTTTAATTTCTTAGGTAGCTTGTTCCGAACGAAGGCGGTTGGTGTGATCGTTTTAGTATAGTATTTTCCAAATAATTTCTCAACAAATAAGAAATTACCCGGGTCGTGTCCGTGTGAAGGCTAAATGGAATATCGATTTCCGAATTGTAAAACGTGTAGTGAAAAATGGTAAAAGTGATAACAATGAGAATTACACTAGGAAAATGAAAATAAAGTTAAAATAAACACGTAAGCAAGTATATCACGTAATCAAGGCACACGTAAGCTAAAAACGTAAATACGAATTAATAAACGTAAATTAAAGTTAACGTAAAAACTAAAAATGTGAAACTAATGCAAATCTAATGCTAGGGATGCAATTTAAATTTTTTTAAAAACTAAAAATGATAAAAGAAAATTTTTATGAAAAAGAAAATTATTATTTTTGTCTTATTTTTATTTAAGAATTAAAAACTATTTTTGTATTTTTTTTTGTTTAATAAAAGAAAATGAAACTAATTAGAAAATAAAAGATTTAATCTAAAATTTTAATTTTTAAAAATCTTACTGAACTAAAAACTAATTTTAAAAATAAAAATGAAAATTATTTTTTGTCTTTTTGTTATTTAATTTGAATTAAAAATGACTTAAAAATAAAGAAAAATGAAAAAGAAATAGCAAAACTAATCAAATAATTTTGGAATTTTTATGGAAAATCTAGAATAATATTTAAAAACTACTGGAAAAAAAAAGTTATGAAAAATAAGCAGTTTGGTCAAATAAGCAGTTTGACCAATAAGCACTAAATAAACTAATAAGCACTAATGAGCACCAAACTTACACAGAACCTCAAGCACACTTATATAAGCACACTTGAACAAGAAAAGCACAGAAAAGCTCAAGGAAATAGCAAATAAGCACTTGAACAACTTAATGATCACACAGAAATGGGACAAGGAAGATGGATCAAATAAGCAGTCTAGATAAGCAGTATTTGAGAAACCAAAGGCTGATTCCTATAGTGTCCTAGCTTGTGAATGTTTTGCCCCCAAGAAAAACACCTATTGCTTAATTAGATTTCAAGATAAGTGCTCATAAAGTTGGTCCTAATCTGAGAGACAGAACAAGCTTGTGCAGACAAGCAACTTTTAGCTTATATTTGAGTGCTTATATGATTCTGAAAGGGAAATTTACTTTTAAAATCTTAAAGACTAGCTACCAGAGAACTAAGAAACACAATCTAAACTTAATTTTAACTACTATTTAAGCCCTATGAGTGCAAATAAACATCTGTCAAACTCAGCAAACTAGAATAATATGACTTTTTAGATACACACTAAGTTTGACCAAATTGAAATTCTACTGTACTAATCTAATTCTATATGATATGTTTAGCTAATTTAAGAGTTGATTAACCTAAGTGTACCTTATATCTAACAGAATGCCAAAACACAGATTCTAAATTCTACTTATGCAAACAGATTTTAGGAATCAAGGGAGCTTTGACTTTTATGCCTTCAACATACAAATTTTATGTCAATTCCTACTATTATTAACCTACTGTGAATTGCTAATGCAGAAAGAACACCACTAAAATACCTCCACCTCAGAAAACTATCCTAATCCAAACACTCCCTATGTGACAGATAACACTACAGCAACTGTATCTAATCCACTAAACTATACCAAATCAAATCCAATCAATCTCAGATGAACCAAGAACAATGAATCATTCGCAAACAGCAGCAACAAACAACAAATCACAGAAGTACTATGCTATCACAGTTCACAAACAAGTACTTATATGAATTAAACAAGCACTAAACTAAATGCAACAAGCTCAAACAACATCAAACAGTACTTAATAACATCAAATACTAATATAACAACAATAAAACTAGAGTTAACAGATCTACTATTGAGAGAATTAGGAAAATTTAACAAAGTACTCACTGAACCAACAAGGCCCTAACTGCTAGGGGTATACTCCTTGATGCCTATCTTTGATAGGCTAATTCAGCTACTGAAACACCAACAACCACCTTCTGAATCAACTCAGAACTACCTCTGAATCATCTTGCATCCCACAGTTTGACTTTTATTGACTATTTTTGTATTTTTGAGAAAATGATTTCCAAAAGCTTCAAAAGTTTAACCAATCAATAAAAACTTATAAAAACTAGATTTAAACAAAGTAAAGTAACTTTAAGCAATATTTTTGTATTTTTTATTCTTTTCTGATTTTTTTGGAGTTTTGAATGAGATAAACAACACTAGAAAACTGAAAATAACACAAGCTGAGATGATTAATTAAAGCTTATAAAACAGTAAAAGAGCTTAAACAATAACTAATGACAAATCAAAGAGAACAAGTGAAAGCTTATTTTATAAAAGTAAACTAAATTTCATTCATATAAAAACTGAGTACAATACTTTTTAAATGGAAATTACAATTATGAAAAACAATTTAACAGCATAACTCTATAAAAAACTACACACTAACAAGTGAAGATGAGAGGGGTATTTATAGCCTTGAGCTTGGATCCTTCTAGCAGTCCACGTCACTGATCCACACCTCCTTGTGCTTCTTTGATCACGTTTTTAGCCCTTAGATTGACATGGGCACCAATCCCATCAATGAGAACCGTTGGATGCAATGATTGCTGATCGTGGCAGAATTAAGCGGTGAAGCTTAAACACGGATCGTTGTCCCAACGAGGGTTGAATTGATCTTGTCACTCGAGTCGTGAGTTATGTGAGATGAATAAGTTTGAAAGATGAGATTTGGTTTTTGTTTATACTACGAAAACTTGTTTAAAACTTAAATGTAATAAAGTTCGAGATTTAAAGAAACAAGTTGAACAAGAAAAGAAAACATAAAACTAAGTTAAACAAAAGAGAAATGAAATTTAAACTTTAAAATATAAAAGAAAGTAATAAGGAAAATATTTTTGGAGTTTTGTATTTAATTAACGAAAAGAAAAGTTTAACTAAAGAAATGATAAAAGATTTAACGTTCTAAGATTTAAACTAATGTGAAAAGAAAATAAACTAGACAAGTAAACTTGTTAAAAGATTTTTAAGAAATTTTTGCAAGAGTTCCGTTTAGGAATAAACGAAACAAACACCTCACTCGATGAAACGATGAGGTAAAGTATAGCCTAGCTCGGCTTATGAAAACAAATGAAACTAGTAAAGAAAATCAATAAGACTCGACACCAAATAAGTACTCAAACTCGCTAAAGACTTAGAATGAAACTCGCAAAATAGTTTTGATACTCGCTAGGTACTAAAATTTAAACCATACTCGCTATCTTTTAAAACCATACTCGCTAACAAATAAAAACAATACTCGCTAAGTACTAAATAAATGATACTCGCTATCTTGAAAACAAAAACAAAAACAAAAAAAAAATTAAACTCGCTATGACTTACTCCAATACTCGCTTGACTCAAAAGTGTGATACTCACTAGGTAAAAATTCATACTCGTTAGTTCATGGATGAAACTCGCTAACTAAAACTAGCCTTACTCGCTAGACTAAACAGCATACTCGCTGAAACAAAAGTGATAATCGCTAAGATATACGTGATACTCGCTAGAAGTTATACAAACTCACCCAACTCGCTAAACCCTAAAAAGGATACTCGCTAAAATAGTTTTAGAAGCTGGAACTTTTTTTGTACGTAAATCAAATGATTAAATCTAATAAAATCCAATGAAAACTTAATAAGGAACAAGTTTTAGACACTAAATAAGCTACTAAATAAGCCAACAACTCAAAACCAAGCCCTAACCCATTTTTTATATATTTCGAATTCTAGAACCATGCAAAGGTGGTGAACTTATAAAAGCTTTAGAGAAAGATTAAGATTACACAAAAATAAGCTCAAAAAGATGTAAAGATTTAAAAGAAAGATTGTAAAAAGGCGTGTAAATAAGCTAGAGAGAAATTAAGACATAGAAAATAAGCTTGCATAAAATAAAACTTACACTAATACAATACTAAAACTAAGACTCAATAATAACTAGCTTACAAATGAGGCTAAGGGGGGTGTATTTAAGGGAGTAAGGAAGCTTTCCTTTTTTACATTGTGTACGGTTTAGCCCCTATACTTTGATATCTCATGAAAGCTACACATAAACTTCTATTACAACGCTACTAAATGTTCTAACAATTGAACGTAAGTCCTTGTAACTTGAGGTAGCGTGTTAACGTGCTTTCCAAAGGTCTTTGAAGACTTAAAAGTGATCACTTGCTCGAATTTGTGAAGCCTATCTTGATATTTAACTTTGAACTTCGATTAAGAGTCTCTTTTATTTTCTTGAGCCTTTAAGAAACAAATTCGTCGTCACGGGCTTTTCTTAGGCAAATTTCATTTTTTGCTTCACTTTAAGACTCTTTTCCACATCTCGTGCTCGTTTAGGGCTTTTTGGTTGATTTTGATGTCGTTTTTGCAATATCCTTTCCTGCACAGTCACAAACACAAAANATTTACTTTTTATTTATTACTGTTTACTTTAAAACTTAATTAAGTTATTTAATTAAAACTAAAAAGTGAAAATAATTTTGAAAAATCTAAAATACTTTAAAATTAATTTTAAAACTTAAAATTATACTTTTTTTTGGATTTTTATATAATTATTATTAATTAAAAACTATTATTAATTAATTATTAATATTAAAAATACAAAATAAAGGGAAAATAACTTGGAAAAATAAAATTTATTTTTTTAAAAATTATAAAATAACTTAAAAGTAATTTTAAAACAGAAAACTATTTTATTTGGATTTTTATTTAATTATTATTAGTTAAAACTAATTAAAAAGTGATTAAAGCTAAAATTAAATAAAATAAATAGTAAACAAGCTCAAATAATTCTGATTTTTTTAGGGAAATTCTAAACTATAACTAGGAACCTATGAAAAATAAGCTACACTATTTTTAACCTCTGAATAAGCAGTTTAGCTAAAAAGCAGTTTTGGAAATAAGCAAATAATAAGCAAATGAAAAGCTATTTGGACCAAACCTTAACAGAACCTAGAATATACCTAAATAAGCACTAATGAGCACTACTTTAACAGAAAAGCACAAAGAACTAGCAATTAAGCACTTAAACAATTTCAATAAGCACACTGGAATGGGACAGAATAAATGCAGCAAATAAGCTATCTGAATAAGCTCTAAATGGCATTCTAAAGGGAGATTCCTATAAACAGCTAGCTTATCTATGTTTTGCCCCAATAATCTCACCCTAAGCTCCACTGGTTTGCTAGAAAATTACCTATGAACTTGGCTAATAAGCTGAGTAACAGGGGAAGTATTCAGCAAGTTAGCAACTTCAAGATCAAATTCAAGTGCTTAACTGAGCTCTAAGTTGAAATCTTTCTGTTGATCCTTGTATTCTAACCACCAAACAACTTAAAATTTCAAACAAACTTAAATTAACCAAATATTGAACCCTAGAGATCAAATTGAAAATCTGTCCAACTCTAGCACTTAGGCAATTTTGACCTTTTTTAAAATTGAAGTTCAAGTTGACTTTTCCCAAGTTCCACTGATCCTAATGAATTGATTAAGTAATATTAAGATATAGTGAACCTAAATTAAGCTACTTTATCCTAAAATGCACTTATGCTAGAGATTCACCCTACTGATATAACAGCAGACTTGTAAATTTTGTGTGAATTTGACTTTTAGCTTACAACCTACCAAATTAATGCTTAATCTATCCTATTGATGCCTAATGCAAACTACTTTGGCCAATATATCACCAAGAAAACAGCTAGAACCTATTTGGCAAACTTAATCCAAACAACCCTTAACTATACCTATTATACTACAACTATGAGATTTAAGCTTATACCTACTTATATATTGATTGATTCAGACTATTTAAGCACTAGTGAAGCTAATTAAGCAGAAAATATACACAAAGAACAACAAGAACAATACTATGCAGATTCAGCTAAGTAAAGGCAGTAAACATGCAACAAGGATCTATAATACTTAAAAGCTACACACAAGCACTGAGATAACTATAAATAGCAGTACTAAACACTAATAAGCTAAAAGCTAAAAGATCTAAGCTATAATGAAGTAAGTGCAGAAATGGTAAATGGAAAACTTACTTGAGTTGGACTGTTGAGGAGTGTATGCTACTGGAATATAAGTTCAGCCCACAAGAAGCTAGAAACAGCTTGAATGAGTTTATAGAAACAGATGCGCAAGCTTATACAAGCAATAAACAACAAAGTAGTGTAAAAAAATAAATTTAAGAAAGCTAATGAAGTTTTAAAGCAGAAAAGTGAACAAGAAGTAACTTATAGAAATAAGCAGTAATTAAAGACAGAAATTGAATTTGCAGAAATTAAATTTTATTAAAACTTAAAGAAGGCAGAGTACAAAATAGAGGATTACAATGAGACTTTTAAAGCTTAACATAAAAGAACTACAATCTATACTATTCCTAAACCTCTACGATTACAAACCATGAGTAAGCATCCTATTTATAGTCATGAAAGGCGGTGTTTGGCTCAAATGAAGCTCCCAGAAGCTTGCCCTAAACCACACGATCAAATCCCAGAAGTTTCCTTCATGTATTAGCCCTTGGATTGGATTCATTTGATAGATTGATCCTGCGTATAGCTTGTGATTGGTCCACGTTGATCTCTGGAGCCTTCTGACACTATCCTGACACCTTCTAGACCCATTGATTAGATAATCATTGGTTAATTTGGGTGAATTTTGTGTGTGGTAATTTTAGGGTTAGAGTGAACAGTAAAATGGGTTTGGGGGAAACGAATTTGGGGGGCGCGTTTTTCTTTTTTTTATTGTTTTTTCGTTTTCTGTATTTGGGCTGGGTAAAATGGTATGGATGGTGGGCTTGGTGTAGTTGGGTTATAGTTTTGGGTTTATAGTTTTAAATTAAGGGCTGGTTTGGTTTGTAAGTTGTATAAGGTTTTTAGGTTAAAAAGGATAAGGACCAAATGTGTCAAACTGAAATTTATAGGGACCATAGTTGTAAATTATGAAACCTCGTTCTAAGGACCAAACATGGCTATTTGTGAATTCAGGAAGGACCAAGGTTGCCATTTCCTCATTTTATTCTTTCAGGGGCCAGACTTGACAACTTTTGTAGCTCCAGGGACCATTCGTGTAAAATCTTCAAATTTAGCTCGGGGACTCTTCTAGGTATTTTAAGGACTTCTAGGGACTCGTTTTGACAATTTGAGCTTAAATTCATTCCTGGCTATAAATTATACTCTTTCAACATCTCGTGCTTGTTTTTCGTGATCTTGTCTCGGTTTTTAGCGTTTTCTCATATTTTATTACCTGCATGTATAGAAACACAAAAACACATATATTTGGCATTTATTAGCTGGTTTTTGGTCTTTTTGGTCTTAATTTGGTAAATAAAAGGTATGTGTTTAAGCACATACCAAAATCCCCCAGACTAAGATATTGCCGTGTCCTCACGCAATGTTATGAGCTCCCATCTTTGAAATCAAAATTCCTCATCTCTTTCTACTAACTTTGAAAGTAGCAAAACGTTCAAAAGAGACTACTAAATCTTAAATTCCAAAAATGCCCCGGTTATCCTACTTATTATTAATAATCTATATATTTACAACCTAACCTTATTCGGGTGACGGTATGATGACTTTCATTATCCTAAGGATAACTATGAGGATCATTGAGTAGAAACACGACTCATAGAGAAGCGACCTAACGGTTAAAATTCGTCGTCCTTGATTTTTCACAAGTCCCCCCCAGACTAAGCGTAAAACGAAATCATTGTTCTTTTATAAGCATTGATGCTAAAATTATCCATGGAAGTTACTTGTGAAGGCTTCTTACTCCCATATTCCTATTTTCCTCTAATTATTTTATTTTTGGTGGGAAATTGAATTTCCTCGTTCTTATATTTATTAGTCCGATAAAGGCTTGAAATTTAGACGCTAAGTAGTTTCTAATTCTTCCCTCGAGAATCATTGCTCACAAGAATGAGGTCCACATCAAGGTCNGGCGCGTTTTTCTTTTTTTTATTGTTTTTTCGTTTTCTGTATTTGGGCTGGGTAAAATGGTATGGATGGTGGGCTTGGTGTAGTTGGGTTATAGTTTTGGGTTTATAGTTTTAAATTAAGGGCTGGTTTGTTTTGTAAGTTGTATAAGGGTTTTAGGTTAAAAAGGATAAGGACCAAATGTGTCAAACTGAAATTTATAGGGACCATAGTTGTAAATTATGAAACCTCGTTCTAAGGACCAAACTTGGCTATTTGTGAATTCAGGAAGGACCAAGGTTGCCATTTCCTCATTTTATTCTTTCAGGGGCCAGACTTGACAACTTTTGTAGCTCCAGGGACCATTCGTGTAAAATCTTCAAATTTAGCTCGGGGACTCTTCTAGGTATTTTAAGGACTTCTAGGGACTCGTTTTGACAATTTGAGATTAAATTCATTCCTGTCTATAAATTATACTCTTTCAACATCTCGTGCTCGTTTTTCGTGATCTTGTCTCGGTTTTTAGCGTTTTCTCATATTTTATTACCTGCATGTATAGAAACACAAAAACACATATATTTGGCATTTATTAGTTGGTTTTTGGTCTTTTTGGTCTTAATTTGGTAAATAAAAGGTATGTGTTTAAGCACATACCACTTATAAAACAGTAAAAGAGCTTAAACAATAACTAATGACAAATCAAAGAGAACAAGTGAAAGCTTATTTTATAAAAGTAAACTAAATTTCATTCATATAAAAACTGAGTACAATACTTTTTAAATGGAAATTACAATTATGAAAAACAATTTTACAGCATAACTCTATAAAAAACTACACACCAACAAGTGAAGATGAGAGGGGTATTTATAGCCTTAAGCTTGGATCCTTCTAGCAGTCCATATCACGTTTTTAGCCCTTAGATTGACGTGGGCACCAATCCCATCAATGAGAACCGTAGGATGCAATGATTGCCCTTATGATTGGCACTAACTCCCACGGATTGATGACATGTACATGTTTATGACACATTTTTCACCTGAGAGCTTCTAGAAACGCGTGCAATTGTACAATAATACCCTTAATTGAAGTCAATTTGGTCAAAATTCATGTTTTAGGGTTCATGTTGTACAGTAATTTCTGGGTTGGGTAAGAAAAAGGGGCGCGGGTAATTTGAAAGGTATTAATTACCTTTGTTGACCGGGGTGTTGGGGGGTTTGACATGGGCTAAGGGTTAACAGGCTGGGGTGTTGGGCCGTTGGGTTTAATAAAGAAAATGGGTTTAATGGGTTTATTGTATTGGACCAGATTATGTGGTTTAAGATTTAGGATTAGTAGTAAATTTATCCAAGGACCAAAAATGTATATTCTGAAACTGTAGGGGCCAAATCTGCCAAACTCACAATTGTTTATCCAAGGGCGTTTCTTGTCAACTCCATGATTCTTTGAGGTCTCTTTTGTCATTTCTTCAAATTATCTTCACAAGAACTATTTTTGACAATTGTTGAAAATTGAGGGACTGAAATCGCCAAATCTTCAAACTTTGCTCCAAGGACTAATCTTGATAAGTAATGATTCTCCAAGGTTGATTTTGACTTTTTGAGCTTGACTTTGACTATTTGACTTCCCCGGCTTCGGCTTTTGACACTTTCCATTCTCGTGCTCGTTTTTGTCGGGATTTTGTGATTTTGATGTCATTTCTGAAATATCCGTACCTGCAAGATCACAAACACAAAAACACAATATCTTTGGCATTTATGGTTAGTTTTTGGTCGTTTTGGTCTTAATTTGGTGAATAAAAGGTATGTGAATTAACACATACCAAAATCCCCTAGACTAAGGTATTGTCGTGTCCTCACGCAATGTAATCACTTCACGCTATTGAAATAAATAATTTCATATCCCTTTTTACTAACTTTGGAAAGTAGCAAAACGTTCGAAAGAGATTACGAAATCATTTATTCCCGTAAACGCCCCGAGTTTCCATTTTATTCCTTATACTAATCTACACTACTATTTTTGTATTTTTCCACTTTTTCATGTGACGGTGTATTTGACATTCATTATTTTGCAATAACGATTAAAGGTCATAGAGTAAGAACACGATTCATAGAAAAGTGACCGATTGGATAAAATTCATCGTCCTCGATTTTTCACAAGCCCCCAAACTAAGCGTAAAAACGGATCATTGTTTAATTACAAGTTAGATGCTAACACTACCCATGGAAGTTACTTGTGTGAAAACTTCTTGTTCCCATTTTCCTATTTGGTATCTCATTATTTTATTTTTGTGAGAGAAATGAATTTCTTCATAAGCATCTCGTTTTCATAGATATTAGTCCGATAAAGATACTAAATAAGGACGCTAAGTAGTTAGTGTTCTTTCCTCAAGAGTCGCTGCAATGAAAATGAGGTCCACATCAAAGTCTTTATTATACTTATTATTATTATTATTAGGGTTGCCACCTACCTAAGCCAACACTAACTCCACGGCTACCTCGAAATTTAAGGTTCGAAAGGGCCTTTTCCATTTGGCGGCTTTCTTCTCGGCACATCCCAAACCAGTTGGTTTAAGTGACCAGGCTTTTGAAACCCCACAGAGAATAGTACCGGAATCAGCGGGAATTCGATTCCAAAGATTTACGAGGCTACCGCTAAATCCGCATCAACCTAAATAGATGACAACCGACTCACAACACAACGATAACACAAAAACTCATAGACTTTAGTTGAGGAGTACTTTCACGTGCACCTCATGCGCCCGATCTAGGATCGTATACATGCACCTCACGCGCCGTGCCAACTTTAGTCTTAACAATTAAGCTCTTATTCGCACAACTCAATATTGACTTTTCTTTCTTTTTCTTTTCTCATCATTTTTTTTTTTTTTTTTTTTTTTTTACGCACGCATAACTTTGACGCTTATAGCAACTTTGGGACTCCGGACCTTCACGGTTTAAGTCCAAGACCTACCGCCTTTAGAAGTAGGATCCAAGGTCCGATCTCAATCCGAAGTCTTATATCACTACTAACACTTATTATTATACGATACTTTATTACGGGACCTTGATGTGTACCCAATTTTCAAAGCAAGGATTCTTTTAAAAAGACCAAGAACTAAATATCGGCAAAACCTAATATCTTTAATTATTTAGCACAAATATGGGGTGAAACAATTTGGTGGGAACAAAAAGCCACAAGTATCTTCGATGAGCTCTAAAGAGAACCAACTACTCCACGCTTAGCATCTAACTTCTAAATAAACTCTATCATTTCTCGTTCTTCGCAAATTTAAAATCCCAAATAATGAGATCCGCGAATGCTTAGCCGATAATCATTTTTAAAGATTATATTGGTTAAGGGGACAAGCTAGGGCTCAATATGCCCGGATCAAGTCAAAATTTTTATTCTCACTCTTACCTAGTAGGAAAGTCAAACACGGTGTCAAAACACTTATTATATTTTTGCCCAACTTTTTCACTTTTTCTCATTTTTTTGTACTTTTTCACTTCATTTTCATCCATATTTTTCAAATTATTATTATTATTATTATTATTTATTTTTTTTTAAGGAAAAACGGGGTTGCGAGAGTAAACGACTAAATGAAAGTGCAAGTCAAATCAAATCGAAGATTCACCCCCCCCCAGACTAAAGGTAAACATTGTCCTCAATGTTTCAAAGGTAAGGGTAATTCAAACAAAAATCTAGGGCCGTTTATTAGGTATGCCAAAGATAACGTTAGTCGATAAGATTAGGATATTTTGGATTTCCCTAAAAGCAACGATGAATGAAACTCGAGTAGAGAAGAGATGAAACAACGAGCACGAGAGTCTTCATAAATCGGGGTAAATCCTGAACATATACAAACAACCACGAAAATACGAGAAATGGAAGAGGTCGCCCCTCCTCACGTCACTTATTAGAAAATAGTAAAGAAAAAGATAGATGGATAAGCATGGGTTGCCTCCCACGAAGCGCTTTGTTTTTGATTACCGAGTCACGTAGCTTGACTCGATCCCCGAATTCAATTGTCCTTAGGGAAAGTTTGGAGATCGGGGACAACCATGGGTGGTATATCCCCTCAGAAGTAATGTTTGAGACGATGACCATTCACCTTAAAGTTGGGACCATCGGGTTGAGCTAACTCGATGGTGCCATAAGGAAAAACATGAGTAACGGTGAATGGTCCTGACCAACGGGTTTTGAGCTTGCCCGAGAAAATCTTCAATCAAGAATTGAAAAGAAGGACTTAATCACCAACGTTGAAAACGCGATTTTTGATTTTAGAATCATGAATCCTCTTCGTTTTCTCTTTGTAGATCAAAGAATTCTCATAGGCTTGATCACGAAGCTCGGTTAACTCATTTAATTGAACTTTACGATGATCACCCGCGGTTTGAAGGTCAAAATTAGCATGTTTCAAGGCCCAATAAGCCTTATGCTCTAATTCAATGGGCAAGTGACAAGCCTTTCCATACACCAACTTATAAGGAGTACACCCGTAGGTCCATCGTATGAAACACCACTTCGTGTCGTGATCGCCTTAGCATCGCCCCTCGGGTTAGCGATCGTACTGCTTGGAAGAGTTCCCGAGCCCGAGGGTCGATCATTTAAAGACTTCTTGATTTCGGCCATTTGACTAATCATCATTTTATTCATTTCCTCTTGATTTTTAATGAATTGCTTGATAAACTCAATCCAGGACTGTTTGTTTTGATTCAAAGCTTGATTTTGATTATTGAAATTTTGTCCTCGTTGTTTTGATGAATACCTTGATTTTGATTATGAAAATTCCCATGATTTTGATTTCATTATTATAATTTCCATGATTTGCATTTTGATAATTCCTTGATTCGGGCCTTGATAATTTCCCTGATGTTGAAAATTTCCACGATTTTGTCCTTGATTGAAATTTCCCGGATTTTGAAAACAATTCTTAACACGATTTTGATTTTGATTGAATTGATTGTTACGGTTTTGCACATTGTTAACTTGATTCGGGTTATTAAAACCGGAACCTGGCTCAAGATCACCATCGGGCACCACGACCTAGTACGAACGCCGATTTCCCGGAGCCTCCTTCTGTGGTTCTGCAGTACAACGCCGTTACCGCCACCGCCCCACATCCCATATATGTCAGCTAAAGTTATCCATTCTGCCCAGCACAGAGCACAGCCCAGAGCCCTGGGACCACTCGCCCCTGCAGTGTGGACCACCAACCAACCTGCTTACATTTCTCGCACCTACATCG
>LBNU01022497.1:143007-179453 GCA_014162995.1 Artemisia annua
AAAAGGTTTTAGAGATTAGTCTTGTAGACCTTCCGCAAGAAGTTATTCGCTTTCAAAAAACTTATAAAAAAAAACAAAATATTTTTTCTTTTGTCTAGTATATTATTATATCATAAAAAAGATTAAAACCAAAAAGATTTTCCCGTTTTCTTTGTTTAATAATTAACAAGCCAATAAAATCTACCGCCGGAAAATCAAGGCGAACACTTCCCAACTAGGGGGTGTGAACATTAATAAGTTCCCAAACTTAAGATCAAGACTTGCGCTTTGATCACTTGCGTTTTGGAAACTTTTTAAACGATAGCAGAACTTTAAGAGGAGTCCCGAAACGTATAAGGCGATCCACGAACTTCGCCCTAGCGAGAGATCCATTGCTTCTCTCCCGCTCCTTTGTGCGTTTTCATTAAAGGTACCTTATTTTTTGATTATTGGTTAGTACCTGTCTTTCAAGTTGGTCTTGTTTTGATTGGTTTTTGTGGATGCATCGCGCACCGTCCGTTCGTCTACGTCATCAAGCTCCTTTGCCAATCGCTAACAAACATGTCCAAGAAGGGCGTAATCGTCGCGTGCCCGTCCATAGTCGACCGAGATTTCGCACTAATTCCCTCCATCATGGCGGCCGAAGCCCACTATGAATGAGCTCCTCCAAGCACCCATCGAGGGGTTATGGAGATGCTATCGTTGTTTGTTGGGTTTTAACAGTTAACTCCTACTCTACTGCTAGACAGACTACTCTCTGGCTGGAACTCATACTGCTGAACTCTACTGCTGCAAACTCTGCTGCTAAGTGATAAGACTGTATATGCGTTTTGTAATTATAGGTAAAGATGTCTTGTAAATATTCTATTGTGCATTAGGATATCTTGTCTTGTGTAGGCAAGTTTCTGTAAACCTTTTAGGGGTTCTTAGTGTATAAAGGACATCTAAGGGTTGGTTCTAGAGTACGAATTATTCTAGCATTATTATCCATTCAAGGTTTGTAAAACCCTAGCACCTGTTAGAGTGCTCGTATTCAATATATTGCAGTTGTTTATTGGTATATTGAGTTTGTTCTTAATTAATTGCTAAATTCCGCATAGTAATATAAAATCATATTACAGTCAGCTTTCTATATAATATGTCTTGGTTACTAAGATGGGGAGTATTACTAGATCCATTGGCCCAACTGGGAATGCACAAGTGGTATCAGAGCATTGTGATCTAGAGCCTGTGATCAAAGAAGAACTCAACCCAAAAAACAAAGCTTTCTTTCCTACATAACAACAACTACAATGGGGATGAAACACAGATGGTTATGCTTCAGGTACTATGCTGAATCAAGGAGAGTATCAGCTATGGATGAGAATAAGGGCAATCTCCGCATGATTCGCTACCAAGATGTGGGATGCATTATAATTGGTAATAATAGCCACGTATCAGTTGATTGGTGCCTCTGGTGTCCATCAAGGAAAAAGAGCTTGAAGATCTCCAAGAAGTTGGAGATAAAGGCCCACAGTATTCTTTAATGGGACATACCTAACGAGTTCGCAGCTTGATTTCCAAGAAATTGGGCGCCAACGGAACTTATGGTGCTGTGGAAACAAGATTTGGTGGTAATGAAGCAACCCTAAAATAAGGTCAAGAAAGAATGCATTGAAAACATCAATTTGAGACTTTATTGGCTCTCAGTGGAGAATCTCTTGAATGGACCTACAAACAGGCTGCAAAGGCTTGTAAGTCAGCTTAAGCTTGCAAGTTACATCATCACCTCATGGGAAGATGTAAACCTTAAGTTTTAAATCCAGATCTTGCACCAGAATGGGATATGCACACCTATTGTTTGGAGAAACAAAGATCTCTCCTCACACAACTTTTTTTTTTCTTTTTCTTTACTGCTTGACACCACAAGACACAAACACAAAGACACCACCTGACTTTATTTTTTTGAAAACAGATTATAACAAATCTCAAACAAATTCTTGATTTCAACTCAGAATCAAAATGATTTCAAAAATTTTTGTTTTCTTTCTTATACTTCTCACACCACTCAGTAGCTCAATAAGCTAAGTAAGCACAACCAAAACAGCAAAAACAATAACAACTACAATAAACAACAATAACAACTCAAATAATAACAAGAATAACAACAATAACAAGAAAAGACAGCAAGATCAGTGGGCAAGAACAACAACAAGAACTGCAGCAGCAGATTCAGAAAATAAGCCAAAAGATGGCTTATAAATAAGCACCAAACAAGCTCTAAACTAAAACCTAATGGGGGCAAAATCAAGATAACCTAAGGGGCTTTCTAAATAACCTAAGAACAAGTCCTAACAATAAAAATTGAGCAATCTATGGGAGGATCAAAATGGCTCAGAACCTGGATGCAGGGGAAAACCTTGGTCAACAGTCCACTTCCAATCTATTTTACTATGGTCAAGACTTGTTCAAAATCCAAAATTCTTTTTGCTATGCATGCACAAGCTGGCAAAGAACATAATCCAACAAACCTTATCCATTTTCATTAACAAAAACACCCTAGAGAGTGAGTTGAATTTCTACCAAAATCTGAGTTGTACAATTTTGACTTTATACAAATTTTTGGTTAAGTTGACTTGTGTGAGATTAGACTGAATCTGATTGATCACTAGATGTTTGTTAATCCTAAGTGTACCTGAATCTAGCAATATAAACTAGTTTTGAATTGAAATCAAAGATTTGGCATGCTACTTCCACCAAAAACAAGCTGTTGATGATTTTTCTTGCCAAATTGACTTTTTCTTGCAATATGACCAAATTGTTGGTCAATCTAAGCTTATGTGGTTCTAAGTAACTTAACTGAACAAAGCTTAAGTGCAAGCAATTCCAACAACTAGATATAAACAGCAATCCCAAACACTCCTATAAAAACTGTTTTAGAAATTTTTTAAGGCAAATGAAGAACCTAAGCCAAGAAACTGAAAATTAAGCTTACACTAGGCTAATATGAACTCAATTTAGCAGAAGTAAACAATAACAAACAACAAACAAGAACTACAATTCACTATGGCAGATTATGCAATAAAATGGAAAAAATGAAGTCTAAGATATTACTTGTCATCCAAAGCTAGAAATCTGAGACCAAGGACCATAAGAACACCCTAATGCTCCCCATGGAGCTCTAAACCAATCTCCATAACCATAACTGCTACTGCTTCTTCTTCTTTCCTCTTCATTATTTTTTTATGTTTTTAATTTTCTTTGTATTTTTTTTTCTTTTCTGAGTTTCCTTGAATTAATAATCCAGAAAGCTTATGAGAGCTTTTGGAACAAATTTGAAGTATGAATTGAGCTTAAAACACAATATTTGCTAAATTAGTGAATTTAAATGAAAATGGAAATTGCTTGAAAGTAAACTGAAACTTGAATTAACTTGCATAAAAAGATTACAATAATGAAACTAAGTTACTGAAAGTAAAATTACAAAGAGAAGGATGCCTTTGAAGGCTTACAAGTGTTCCTATTTATACTACTCGAATTAGGGTTCCATTTCTCCTTGTGTGCTTTCTGTGTGAGTGAAAACAGCTGTAAAGTCTTCCTTGGATCCTTGAGAACAAATCCCAATCGTCCAATTGCTCTTTGATTGATCATAGCCACATATCCAGTTTTGGCGCCAAAAGGTGTTTTGAGTGGATTGATGAGCTGGGGTGTTAGGTATAGTTTTGTGAGGAGGAGGGAGGTAGGTGGAGTTGGGGAATGGTGAATTGGGGGAGCTTTTGAGGAGGGTAGGGTGGTGGAGTGTTGCAGACATGGTGGTGAGTTTTTATCCAGTGGGTGTTTGGGGGGAAAGGGAAGAAGACGGGGTATATTGTTTGACCGATTTGACTTTGGGAATGGGTTATAAAAAACGTGGGTAGGTTATTGGGTTTCAGTTATTTATGGGATGGAAATGGTATTGGGCCAGGTTTAAGGTTTATGTTGGGTTGTGGGCAAATGGGTTTATGTAAAGGAAAAGTGTTGGGTTGTAAATGATGTAAAAGGGTCCAATTTGGTTAGTAGCAAAATAGATATAAGGACCATTTGTGTAACAATCCGAAAGTTAAGGGGCTGAAGCTACCAATTTTTCAAACTTCATTCAAGGGCCAAATTTGTCAACTTCTAATTCCACAAGGACCTTTGATGTTGATTTTCCAACTTTAAATTCCCGGGGGCCAATTTTGCCAAATTCCAAACTGCAGGGACCAATCATGTACATTATCCAAACTTTTCATCCGAGGATCAACTTGTGAGTTCCCAAGGACTGATGTTGACTTTTTCATCCAAAATATTCCACCAGGGGCCATTTCTGCCAATTCTGAAAGTTCAGGGACCAAACTTGCCAAATGTGAAACTTCAGGGACTAAACTTGTAACTTTTTGAAAGCTTTTCACCCAAAGATCATTTTTGATAAATTTTGACTTTTAAGAATTTGGTTTGACTTTTCTTTTCAAAATAAATGCTCAGGGACTAATTTTGTCAAGTTTTGAAAGTTGGGGGACTGAAACTGCCAATTATGCAAACTTTGTACGATTTTCATTTGTTTTTAATCATTTTGCATCTAAAACATATAAAACACGATCTTTGGGATATTTTCAGTATTTGGATGTATTTCCGAGTGTTTTCACGTGTTTTGGCAGTTAAAATATGATAAAAATGATGAGTATTTACACACTCATCAAGCCGCTACCTAAGCAAAAGGCTAATGTGGAAAACTATGCAAGCATCCCAAGTTCGTCCAAGGCGCTTTTGGTTTGCCTTTTTCTGGGCTGAGGTGTGGGGTTTACCCACATCCGTTGTACTTAGTTGTTTTTCTTGAGTAATAATATTTTACCGGGGGTAACCCTTTTACCAAAAAAATTACTGTATAGACCAAACCCTTGATCAAACATGCTATATTCATTAAGTCTCATATCTTATTTAAACTGGTTTCATTTTATTTCCAAAATCTTTTGCAATTCAAACATGTCACAACAATATATAAAAAGCAAAAATAAATGAAATACAACACATTCAAAATGCAAAGTCTCGACAAATGAAATCCTATACTTAGGTCCATGAGCCATCATGAAAACCGAGAGGTCAATGTAAGGGTCAAGCCATAAACCACATATTGGGCTCCCACTTGCTTTTATACCTATTCGAAAGCAAGTAGAACCCTTTAAGCCCATATTCAAGCATGTTTTTTAAACAGGCCCGTCGAATTGTACGATCACATTTATTGATTAACAAATTAACATTAATATCAAATTCATCATTTTTTTTTGTTTTTTCTTTTAAATTTTAAAACAAATCAGTTGTCTTTGAAAGTGCCCAAAAACTGTTGGATGAAATGACTCAATGAAATAATTTTGTGATTTTAGAGTTTAAAATAATAATGAATAATGATTGGGTATGCTTCTATTTGAGACTAAAGGCTATAAAAAGGTGATTTTTTTGGTTATATTTGTTGTAGGTATAGAAGGGGGAACAAAGATTTGTTAAAGCTTCACCTTGATT
The DNA here is from genome assembly GCA_014162995.1 of Artemisia annua. NCBI lineage: Eukaryota > Viridiplantae > Streptophyta > Magnoliopsida > Asterales > Asteraceae > Artemisia > Artemisia annua. The sequence continues at coordinate 148,501 of LBNU01022497.1, forward strand.
TGTTTTTGAGAGAAAGCGATAGAATGTTGTATGATGATTTGTAGAATGCCATTAGAATAGTTTGACTACGAATTTTATAAGTTCAAAGGCTTTACTTGATTGGCTAGTCTACCCGATAGTCAAACTAATAGTCTAAGTAAGTGTATTGCAGTTATAGAAAATATGATGCATAGACTTATTGGACTAAAGTTGCCAAGTGATATATGAGTTATAAAGTTTAATGTGGCTTAAGTATAAGCAAAGAAACTTAAGGGACTAAAGGTGTTATTTGTGAAATAACTTTGTTGTGAAGTAAGCTTATCCTGGAAATTCACAGGTCTTCATTTTAGTTCTAGTTTTGGATAGAAGTGTGTATGTGAGGCGTGAAGAACAAAAAGGGCGGGAAACAATGATTCTTTGATGATCAGTTAAAGATGAATATGAGTTCTAATCAAGAAGATAAACTCTAAATAAGCTCTTTTGCAAGTAAGTGACTCTTATCCTTGATCAATTAAATTAGGGTTCATGAAGAGTAGATTGGGAATTCATCATATGATTAAGATATGATCATATGATGATTGCGGATGGAATTTGGGTTGTGTAAACCTATTTTTTTTGTTTTTTTTGAACAGCATAGGTTGTGTAAAACCCTTATTTTTTATATTTCATTAAATGATGAATGTTGATATGATGATTTATGGCTTAGGAAAGCAAACAAGGATGATAATGATGATGATGATGATGATGATGATGATGATGATGATACTGATTGGTAATATAGCTTGGATTTAAAGTAAGTAAATTGATTATAACTAGATGTTATATTGAGTTGATCATGTTTTGTATTATGTGCTACGTGTTAGGTAATTATTATGTTAAGGATATGAAAGTCCGAAGACTAGTGTGATTGAAATAAGATTGAGATGAGGCTAGTTGATTAAACTAGCTAGTTGTGTTTTACATAGTTGATATGCCAAAGTGAGATATGTTGAGCTTATGAGTTGAATGGAATTAGTTGATGTGTACCTAGCAAAGATGTGGATAGACTAGTTGTGAAACTAGCAAGGTATGTAGATTATATGTATATATGAATGATTATTATATTAAGTGAAGCTTATGATGCAAATTATGATTTATGATATTAATGACTTGTTATGTCTTTTACTTACTAAGCGAAAACTTACAGTTTAGTTGTCTAACCAATTTGTAGTTTCATAAGCGGTGGAGGTAATGCTTGGAATAAGGCATAAGGATTGATGGACCGAATATTAGAAGGTTATAATGTAATTGGAAGCTTAGTATAGATACCGAGCATGTAACAAGGTTGAACCCCTAAAGTCTTTAAATGTTTATAAACTTGTTTGTAAAGTGTTAAAGTATTGTATTTCTCAAGTTAAAAGTATGTTATAAGGTTATGTTAAAGCTTATTATACAAACGGGTCAAAATGGGTGTTTGGTATAACACCCATGAATTTGTAAAGCATGTTTCCGAGGGTTGTTGTGATAAAGATTATACGTAAATGATATTTATAATTGCCTAATGAATTCCGGAGAGTTTTGTGAATTATCGAGTACGGGAAGCGGGTTTTTCAGCAAAAAGTTTTAGAAGTGAAATGGGTTGGCAGAAGCCTCTAGCTTATCGGCTGGATGGCTCTGCAAATTGGCTGGAATACAACCAAATCGGCTGGATGGTTTTGGCAAATTTCGTCAATTTTTGGAAATTCATATATTTTAAACTGTAAGTGGTCACGAGGCCTGCCACCCATCGTTTAGAAGGTAATTGAGTCTATTTTCATTTAAAAATACTTCCAATAATTGGTTTGTTATATATTTTTATCAGTTGGTTAAAAAGTAACAAAAAGTCCGTTATAGTCAAGTCAAAAGTCAAAATTTTTGGTCAAATCGGGCATGGGGCGTAATAGAATGTTCATCAAAGTAAGTGTTGATATAAATAATGCATAAAAACGTTATTAATATTTTTCGATATCCCTACGTTTTGATAATCACAAAATGTAAAAATATTAAACGTAAAATTAATACGTAAACAAATATTAGTTACTAATATCATTCCATCCAACAATATCACTTAAGGTATGAATAAACAAATGTCTAATACATTTTATGATCAAAGGGATTTTATTTAAACACTACAAAGTTTATAAAAACTTATAAACATCTTATATATTATTTGAAAAACAATTTTGGTAATTAAAGGAAAATGTTTAATTCATAACAAATATATGAATTCAAATTTTTAACCAAAATCAGTTAGTTTTTCACCAAATAAACTTTCACCAGAAAAAGACAAAGAATCTGGCCGTTACAGGAGGGCGGCCCCCTTAATTTTAAGGGGGCCGGCACGCTCCTGTTTTCAGGTTCCTTTGCCTATAAATACGTGTTCATTTCTGCAATTTTTTCTCACCTTTTGCACGAAAATTTTCAGTCTCAATCCTCTCTAAACATCCTTCAAAATCCTTTGATCATAAGATTATAAGTATTTGTTTCAAGTGATTCAATCCCTCCTCATTCAAAGTGCAAGAGAAGAATACTCCTTCAATAACAAATCAAGAAGTATTGTAGATTAGTTTTGTAGATTGTGTAAATCATTTGTAAAGTTGTGTAGTGCTAGTGATAAGTAGATTTAGGTGGGTAGAAATTGTATTGTGAAGAGATAGTAGTGAAGTAGTGAAGTAGTAGTGGTGTGAAGAAGTAGTGACTAGTTGTGAAGAGTTGTGAGATTGGTTCTAGTTACTATTAGAACTCGACATTTTGCTTGGTGTCGCTAAACGGTGTAAACAAAGTTGTGTAAAGTTTCTCCGCCATAAGGGATTTTGTTGACATAGTGAAGAAAATTCTCGAGTAGGTGACTTGGGGAGTGGAGTAGGGCGAAGAGGAGCTTCGTAGCCGAACCACTATAAATCCTTGTGTTGTGGTTTGATCTTTCTAACTCTATCTTTTCATTACGTTTATATTTATATTATATTTGCTTAAGTTAATTAGATAGAATTGTTCATATAGTGCAAGTGTTTATTTCACATAAATTAGAATCGAAGTTTTTGAAAGCAAAGTTTTTTACAATTTAAAAGGACGTAAAACTATTCAACCCCCCCTTCTAGTTTTCCACAATTCGTATCAAGAGCCACGTCAAACAAGATTTTTAAAGTAAATTGTATTTTAAAACTTGAATCGATCTATGGAATCGGAAAAATATTTAGAAGGACAATGTATGCAAAGACCACCACTATTTGAAAGTGATGGATTTCTTTATTGGAAAAATCGATTCGAAACTTATGTGAAATCAAAGGATCTAGATCTTTGGCATGTTATTATTAATGGTTATTTTCTACCTATACAAACTAATCCCGAAACTAAAAGGGATGAAATTGTACCTTTCGAAAAACAAAACGATGATTTGAAAAAGAAACTTGCTAAAAATAATGAGGCTAAAATGGTGATTTACAATACGTTACCACGCAAAGAATATGAAAGAATATTTATGTGTAAAACTGCAAAAGAAATTTGGAACTCTTTACTAATCATTCACCAAGGTAATAGTCAAGTCAAAGATAATAAAATAGATCTCTTGTACAATAATATGAACAATTTATGATTCCGGAAGAGGTCTAAAACTAAAACTCCTAAAAAACCAAGTAGTTCTCATCCTAGGTCTAAAACTCCTCAACCTAGAGCAAACAAAAATAGACAAAACTTTCACAACAATCATCAAATGTGGAACTTCAATCCTTGGGGAATGATTCCACCATACATACACCCAAGTCAAATACAAAACATGTTTGGACCAAACAACTTTGGTCAAATAAGACAATGGGGACCAACGAGATGAATTCATCGTACGTCGGAAAACTTGGTAATCTATCCGCTTCCACAAGATCGTGCAATCATTTTGAAGACCTTGAAGAAGAGCCTATTGAAGACAAAAAGGTACACATCTCTTTTAATTTTCATGTCAAGATTGCATGTTTAGTTTAGTATCTAGTTTATATTTGTTAAGGCTTGTTTTGTAGTTTTTCTTAGCTATTATACATACACACACACACACACACACACACACACAATACATTTATATAATTACTATACTATACTATATATATATTATATATAATACTCTTATAATATATATAATTATAAGTATCTATTATTTTCCATTATAATATATATAATATATATTTAATATACTATATCTATATTATATATACCGAGTTAGGAATTCAATAAGAATAAAACTTAAAGTAAGAATGTAAAGCAAGAATCCACAACCCACACATCTCAGATTCCACTAACAAACAGTCTCTGGCATCTCCCTTAAAAATTCTCCCCTTCATTTGAATGTGTGCGCTAGAAATTCCTTCCTTTATTCTTCTCCATTTTTAGTTTTTCTTCCTTACCGATCCCTTCCTATATATATTATTACTATCTATATATTATATTACTATATATATAATTATACTAGTATTATACAGTAACTACATATATATTATATATAACTACCTAATACTATACATATATAAATACATATATACTACCATAATATATATCTGTAAAAGCTTATAAGGATTTTATAAACCTACGAAAAATCATTAGTTTGAATTTTCTACGAACAAGAAATTGTTTCGTTTACGAACCTTTTCTTTCTCTTGAACTCATAACCGTTCCAACCCCATGAACCACACCTCTTCATTGATCAACAAAACTCATGTTTGATGTCAGAGAAATAAGTTGATCAATCTAATGGATGCAAACAAACTCCGTCGTCTTTTGCATTCGTTCTCTTCTCCTTCTCTTCCTCTCGTAACTCTCTTCTCTCTCTCTGTCTCTTCTCCTATTATATCTCTACAAAATTGTACCTTTTGAGTAATAAGATGGGCCTTCACTTTTCAATAATAAAGGACACTTCGGATAGCCATTTATCAGAAAAATTGATTATCAATGGATATATCAATAATATGATCTACTAACTACCATTACCGGGTATTGGAATATTCAGTCCTCGGATTATCGATAAGATAACGCAAAATAGGGGAGACGAATATTCAAGTGGAACTATGTATATTTTTGTTGAATGTATTTCGTATAGCTTTTGGCATTTTTATTAAACAAAACAATACAATAAAATACAAATTTCCAAGAATTAAAATAAATCACTTAAAATATACGTTGACTCATGACGATGTTTTTATACCTATTAGGATGGGATACTATAAGAACATTACTTCGATTCTCACTCTCAAAATGTACATTTACAAAACCGTAATTGAAGTTGATTTAACTGAAATGTTCCCACTATATAAAGTGTCTATTGTTACATATTTTTCAACTCTTTCTTAGTGAGCGAATTATGATCATCTCAGAATTTACAAGTTAATATGATAATCTCCACCTATTCTTAAATTACAATATATACTTATAATTAATATATAATCTTGAAACTTATATTTGCAGATATACATAATGATTAAGCTATTCCACACGAGTTTATCTTATTCATAAGTATGTTTGTGAAATGAAAAAATTTTGACTCAAAAATATTGTTATTCAAGTAAACCAAACCTTCCTTTCCTAGAAAATTGGATAAATGTCAAATAAGTTAAGGAGTAATCGATGAGACTCTAGGTCTAGTTTATTTGATAAACTGTCAAATTTTTATAAAGTGAAATTAACGCTGTTTTGACAACTTTGAACCATTAATCCAAACATCGCTGCTCTTTATATGTTGTACATCAAGAGTATTTTTTAACTTCATCCAAATAAAGTAGTAGATGTTATGAATTAATTCGTATGCACACAAGTATTTGGTCTTGACAATTTTTATATCAATAAAGTGAATCAAAATGGGCAACCTGTTAGTGAAATAACAAATAATTATGCTGGGCGGTTGTTATATAAAAAATTTAAATAGTAATTGTGGGAACTTTTCAAGAAATTCCATACAAGAGGGTTTTGATGATTTGTATGTTTTATGGTGTTAGAATTGTGCGATGGTCTTGAATGATAGTATAGCATATTTAGAAACTTAGGTAGCTTCTCAAGTGGAAAAAAAATGAATTGAGAAATTGAAATAGATGACTGATCTGTTCCTTTAATAACTGAAATTTATGAAGGATGATTTTGGAGGAGGATGGTACCTAATGTAAAGTTGATGCCAACCAACCGAATATCGAGTTTACTTAAGCTTGAATGGTTAAGTATTGCCCTTGCGACACTTAATAGGATTTCGATGGACTTGGTTTGATGTCCTGGCGATGGCCGTTTACAGCAGCTGCCAGTCTTAGATGTGGTGGGAAGAAGTGTCAGGTTTGTTGGCCGGCCATCTGATTCTCTCTCCCCGCTTTTTCCACTTAATCCTTATACCAAACACTCCATTTTTCATCCCCCACTTCACTCCTAGCTGCTGTAAACGAGCCACCATCCCAAAAACATCAAAAATCCACTTCCAAATCACCTAATTAAGCTTGATTCGCAAGGGGCAAATACTTATAACACGATTAGCAACAAGTATTGTAAGTTTTTCGTAACACATTTCATCTAATTTCATCAAATTTTGGTCATAATCAAGATCAGGCATTTTATTTCAATTTCTTCAATTTCATTTTTTCTTTCAATTGAGTCTAGGATTTCCATAACTAAATGCTTCTCATAGGATTAGAATGCATAATTAACACTAAAAACCAACAATCATAAACCCTCTTGTTGGAAATTTTTGAAAAAGTTCACACACTCCTTTTCAAATTTTTTTTATATACATTGTTGAATAATGCTATAAAAACTTTTTTAAAACAAATCACATTGTGTTTTTACAACTTATTAATCATAAAAATATATTTTTCGATGAAGTAAAAATAATCTTGTGTACAATAAGAGGGTGTTTGGATTATGTCCAAAAGTTGTCAAAACTAAGCCGATATAATTTTTATAACAAATTGACAAGTTTACAAACATAAAACTAGCAACTTAGAGTCGTCAAGATATATCTTATATATATTGACATTTTAATCGCAAATTTTCTAGGAAAGGAAGCGTTTGGTTTAACTTAGAAAAACAATATTTTTGAGTCAAAAATTCATACTTTCATTTTCAAAACATGTCACTTGCATAAGAAACTCGTAAGAAATAGCTAGTTATACAATCTAATGTATATCTAGCAAAGTTTCAAGATATATTAAGATGTTTAAAGAGGCGTTTGGATTATCCCATAACTACTTGCTAAACTTCGTGAAATATATCTAGAACGAGTTAAAAATAAAATTAAGGAACATAGTAAACTACTTCTTAGGTTTAAAGTCTTAGAGTCGAAGTATGTTTACGTTCCACATATGTCATAACAACATATGTATTATATTTTAACGTTGATTTAATTTTAATTTTAATTTTATTTTATTGTTATCGTGTTTAGGTAAAAATGCCCAAAGCTATCACCGAAGACATTTCCCAAACCAAAAACTACATTCCAAAAGTCTCTCAACTTCCCACTACCTCTCCCTCTATTGCACGTATCTATCGACAAATCGAGGATAGAAATATCCACGAAGGTCGTGTAGTAGATCAAGCCTATTATCAATCCGATTTCATTGAACGTTTATTCTGAAACATCCGCTTCGAGTGTCTTTTCCAAATCAATGAACCCATCATTCCCCGCTTCATTCTTGACTTTTATAGCCAAGTCACAGTTAAAACCGATGAATTTGGTGGCATTCTCATCTCCTTCATGATTCAACATGAATTTATCAATCTTACTCTTGCACAATTCGGCCAAATCCTCAAAATTCCTTTTACCGGTCAATCCGTATTCACAAATGAATGGGATCTTAGTGCTCTTCAACGTTGCTGACCAACTTTTGGTCCTCATTTCTCCGAAATCCCTTCTCCCGGAGAAATTCGCCAAATGCTTGGTTTGGCACGTGAAACCACCACTCGTAAAATCAAGTCCAAAAATGTCGAAATCTTTGAAAATCAAATTCTACTCAAAGAATTAAGTCAAGACATGCGACGTTGGGAAGAACTCATTCGATAGAATGTGTTCGGTACTGGAGGCCACCGAGACCATCTCCCGGCTAGCCTCGCTCACATGTTATTTTGTATCGTTGCCGAACAACCTTACAATTTGGCTTATTTCTTCATCAAGCGAATCGAATGTGCAAGATCCACTCCTAAAGCTAATCTTCCATACGGTATGTTCCTCACACGTATTTACCGTCATGTCATAGAACACTATCCCGATCTTGATGATAGTATCTATCAATCCATCTATCCGATCTTGCGTCCTCTCGCTCTTAAACAAACCCGTAGAACTAGTAGTGATAAGGGTAAATCTCGTCGTTATAGCTTCCATGGTTCATCATCTCATCTAGAGGACGACGACGAGGAGGAAAACACTTATCGTGCTATTACCCCGTCTCCCACTATGTTTGTTGATGATTTAGAGGACCTAGACTACTCCGAGCACAAAACACCATCTCCTTACTCACGAAACGATGAATTGCTACATGCACGTCAAACTCAATTGCTCAACCAAACTCAAAGGATGCATCAGGAGATGCTAGGAGGATTCAAGTCTTTTGCCAAGGCGCTTGGAAAGGTGTTCGGGAAGAAGAAGTAGTGATGACGATGAAGGGATTTGCTTGATTATGCTTGTTTGAACAATTATTATTATGTGTTATTTGGATATGAATATTTGTGGTTTATGTGTTATATTTCCGCGATTTGTATTCGGAAATGCTTATGACTTGCTATGGATTATGGTAATTTAGGATGTTAACTTTGTTTGTTTAATATTAATGCATGCTACTACTTGCATGAATTTTTATTTGGACTAAATATATGTTTGCATGCTTAGTATATATTTATATATATGCTTTCTAATAGACCAAAACCAATATGAAATGTTCAAATAGAGCTTGCTGCAAACACAAAACAAAAACAAACTTTTTCCAGAAATTTTTTGAAAATTGGTCGTCTGGGACATCACCAGATGGGCGGCCCCCTTAAGTTTAAAGGGGACGGCCTCATTTAAGGGGACCGACCACCTGAACAGTATTTTACATTGTTTTCTTTTGCATCTTGTGACTTCCTTTTTGCTAGTCCCATCTACCATTTCCCTTAAAAACCAAACTGAATTTGGAATCTAACCATGTATTTTCAAATTAATTCAATATCTAAACATGTTTTCATTCTATAAAATCCCCATACATGTTTAAATTCAAATTACATCATCCTTCACCTTCACTAAACTCAACCATATTACCATGTCATAACCAAGAACCACCATCTCCAACAAAGCCAAGAAACAAAAACTTGTCGTCATACCACCTAAACAACTCTTCATTGACCTTACTAATGAAGATAACACCACTCCATCACCACCACCTCAATGCTCATCTCCTATTGCTCCTAATGCACATTCCAAAACACCATCAACTCATGGAACCTCTACTTCCTCCATACCATCATCTTCATCAATCAATGATTACATTAACACTCACTTGTCACCTCCACCAAGAGTGCCACCACCACCGGCCACCATTGAAAATACATCCCTAGACATCACGCTCTCATTGTCACCCATAACACCTCTTGATGCACACTTCTCTTGATTACCAATAAATCCACCAAATTTCAATCCCATCCCATGGAGCTTACTTGAAGCCCATGGTGACACTTGCCTTTGTTGCATCCATAATCGGACCATCAGATGAGCTACACTATATGTTTTCATATATTGAAAATTTGTTCCATCAACCACCACCAACAACAACAACACCTCCACCACAACCAACATCAAATACACCTCCTCCACCACCNGAGTTTATATCATTTCTTCCCCTTTTTGTTAGCATCAAAAAGATTATCCCCACGAATGTAAAGCTCCCCCTTGACATATAATCCCCCTCGTTTTAACGTCATGAGAAAAATCGAGATATGGAATGCTTACAAAAAATATTTAGAGCACAAGCAACATATATATATATATATATGTTGCTTGTGCTCTAAATATTTTTTGTAAGCATTCCATATCTCGATTTTTCTCATGACGTTAAAACGAGGGGGATTATATGTTAAGAGGGAGCTTTACATTCGTCGGGATAACCTTTTTGATGCTAACAAAAAGGGGGAGAAATGATATAAACTCACTAATACTTGTATATATCTTAATTTTTAGTTTAATGAGTTTAGATTTTGTAATCATAAAAAAGGGGGAGATTGTTGATATAAATAATGCATAAAAACGTTATTAATATTTTTCGATATCCCTACATTTTGATAATCACAAAATGTAAAACCATTAAACGTAAAATTAATACGTAAACAAGTATTTGGTTACTAATATCATTCCATCTAACAATATTACTTAAGGTATGAATAGACAAATGTCTAATACATTTTATAATCAAAGGGATTTTATTTAAACACTAAAAAGTTTATAAAAACATATAAACATCTTGTATATTATTTGAAAAACAATTTTGGTAATTAAAGGAAAATGTCTAATTCATAATAAATATATGAATTCAAATTTTTAACCAAAATCAGTTAGTTTTTCACCAAATAAACTTTCACCAGAAAAGACAAGGAATCTGGCCGTTACAGGAGGGCGGCCCCCTTAATTTTAAGGGGGTCGGACACTATTTAAGGGGGCCGGCACGCTCCTGTTGTCAGGTTCCTTAGCCTATAAATACTGGTTCATTTCTGCAATTTTTTCTCACCTTTTGCACGAAAATTTTCAGTCCCAATCCTCTCTAAACGTCCTTCTAAATTCTTTGATCATAAGATTATAAGTAGTTGTTTCAAGTGATTCAATCCCTCCTCATTCAAAGTGCAAGAGAAGAATACTCCTTCAATAACAAATCAAGAAGTATTGTAGATTAGTTTTGTAGATTGTGTAAATCATTTGTAAAGTTGTGTAGTGCTAGTGATAAGTAGATTTAGGTGGGTAGAAGTTGTGTTGTGAAGAGATAGTAGTGAAGTAGTAGTGGTGTGAAGAAGTAATGACTAGTTGTGAAGAGTTGTGAGATTAGTTGTTAGGAATTGTTGAATTCTTCTGAATAATACTGCTGACAGGATCCTGCTGACGCCTTAGTGGTTTCTGCTGATAGTGTGATCCTGCGGACATCTGGTTTCTGCTGAGTTAGTGCCTCCGCAGGAATGCTATGAAATAGATAGAATTTGTTTATTTTAGGACAAGATATGTAGAATATCTTTTGTAGTTTTATGTTTATTTGTTTCTTGTAAGAAGGTTTAGGGTTTCTTGTATTATAAAAGAAACCCATGGCCATTGAATTATGTACGAGTTCATAAACAATCAATAGTGATTAATAAAAGATCCATAGAGGATCAAAGAGTTTTTAGTTATTCTTGTGTTTTAATTCCGCTTGAATACAAGTCATACAGAGATTTTCCTTTAGTGTACTTTTGATTACATCTGTATACTAACGATCCATAGGCTCTAAGATCTATCAAGGTCTATAGTTTCAACAAGTGGTATCAGAGCCTCGGGAGGATCTCTGTGTACTAAGAATCAATTTTCTTCACTTCAAAACAACTTTCTAACACCTTACAACCATGTCCGTTCATTCAGGTGCAACAGAAGTTAATCAAACACCCAACTCATTATTTGGTCTTAGAGCCTATGGATCGTTAGTATATAGATGTAATCAAAAGTACACTAAAGGAAAATCTCTGTATGACTTGTATTCATTCGGAATTTAAACACAAGAATAACTAAAAACTCTTTGATCCTCTATGGATCTTTTATTAATCACTATTGATTGTTTATGAACTCGTACATAACTCATTGGCCGTGGGTTTTTTTTATAATACAAGAAACCCTAAACCTTTTTACAAGAAAAAATAAACATAAAACTACAAAAGATATTCTACATATCTTGTCCTAAAATAAACAAATTCTATCTATTTCATAGCATTCCTGCGGAGGTTCTAACTCAGCAGAAACCAGATGTCCGTGATGTGCGTTTTATTAGTGCAAGTTTTAAATTTATAAAGATGAATTACCGGATCTAGAAACAACACATAAGAGCAAGTGTACTTGTCCGTTTTAGCAAGATATGATGGTAAGTCGGGATCGTTCGCAGGGATTTGTGAGTGAATCAAAGTATAAGTCTAAAAGTAAATCTCTAATGTACGCAAATAAGATAATAAGAAAATTCAATAATTTAAAAACTACACTTGTTTAGACTAGTTTTGTACTCAATGACACACATGATTGTGATAACTTTTGATAACATGTTGGTTGTGATAATTAGATGGTGGTCTAATCTATTGTTTCTACAAGTTAAACCTTCGTCAAGATTTTAGTTCATAAAAACAAGCTTTAAGTGTAAACCAATCAATTCAAGATCAATCCAAGGTTCATAAGGTATGGTTATCTTAAACACAAGAATAAACTCTTATTATAAATCAAATACTCTTAGGAAATGGTCATTACAAAAGGTAACTCATTCATAGACAAACAAGTTACAATTGTCTATAAACATCTAAACTTTCGTCCAATTAAAGGTTTACAAACAATCCGATTTGATGTTATAAAAGCATTCTCATTACAATCATACTTCTTGTTTCTTTGTTTAGTCAAGAATAATTATGGTGAAAAACAATCATTCATAGACAAATGATTATAACTAGTTGAATAATAACAAATCTTTCGACCCTTGAAACTATTATCAATTAGTTAACCTTGACTCAACAAATGTCACTATGAAACTTAAGGTACAATTGGTTCTTAGGATTGACTTGAAATTGAATTAAAACATGTTATCACAATCATAACTATCACTAAGCATAAAACATCATCAAAACAAGTGTAAAAAGGTTACTAGCTACTCATAGCAAACATGCAAATAAACTCAGAATATTTAACATAAGAATCCATGGTTTTAAGTCTTACAATGCTTTGAAATTGATAACAAATGACAAGGTATTGATAACCTAAGTATTGGTGATGATTTCTTGAGATTTTGGCCTCCAAATGTTGCTTCTTTGGTTCTCCAAATGTTCCTGGTTCTTTCTGCACGAATTTTGCCTTCTTTGAGAGCTTGATGATGATAATAATTGAGAGTAATGATGAGAGTAATTGTTCTCTTGAATTGTGTCTTGAATGGTGTACTCTAGAGGTCCTTTTAGGCTTGTCAAATACTCCTAGCAATCAATAGGATCATAAATGCTAGAACTTGGACAACAAGACACTAAGAAGAGCCTAGAACTTTGAGACAAAAGACCAAGATTCGTGCACAAAAAGTTATAATATTTCAGCAGAAATGTCCATCCGATCGGTTGCGGGTTGCTACCGATCGGATGGGAGTGGTAATAATGGCTATCCGGTCGGTTGTATTCCAACCGATCGGATGGTAGGTTCTGGTTGATTTTGACTTTGACTTTTCTTGCGTATTCCTTCATGCACTCTCCACACTTGATTAACTCTGAACTTGGAACTTTGAAATGACAAAACTTAGGTTCTCCTTATGAAATACTTCACAGATTTGGACTTTGAGCTTGGGAATCTTCGTGTAATCGCATATACTTCATTTTCTTCACTTTTTCTTCGTTTTTCCTACATTTGGCTACATATGCTACAAAAACATACTTTGATACGATTTAGTGGCAAAAGCATATAAAAGTAACCAAATAACATGCATAAAAATACTAATAACGCTTCTAAAAACATGTTAACTTTGAGCGTTATCAGTCCGCATGATCACACTATCAGCAGAAACCACTAAGGCGTCAGCAGGATCCTGTCAGCAGTATTATTCAGCAGAATTCAACAATTCCCAACAATCCTCCCCTAATCTTGAATTTGACATGGTTAACTTCAATATTCTTGATAGATCTTTAACTGACAGAACATGAGGATTGAGACTTTGAACATCAGCAGGAAAATAAAGTACCAGCAGCAACCAACTCTATGCCAGCAGTAACAAATAACATCCTTGAAGAACAAGAAAGCAGCAACAAAGACAAAGAGGTACATCAATATCAAAAGTTGCATGCTATTCTCATCACATCCAGGTGTGTTAACTCCTGTGAGAGGTGAATCATGGAAAAATAATGTATTTGATGTCTCTTTACCAATAGCCATTACTACTGGAGTAGCTAATGTTTAAGTCCAAGAACTATGGTACATTAATAATCATATGATTTTTAGCAAATCATCAGCTATAAACGAATTTGGAATATCTTTACCTGTAGCCGTTTGCTCAGGACTAGCCAATTCTTTGGTAAGAGATTACCTTGGTGAATTGATTACCAAATATGGAATTCCACTGCCTTTACCACAAGCCATATACTTGTGGGCTAGCCAATTCTGTGGATGTCCAAAGGATAAGATCCATGGTGAATTGAAAACCATTTCAACTCTCAGCAATGAAGCATGGGTGAGTTGAGTACCCTATGATTTGGAGCAAACCATTACAACTATCAACAGATTTGATGTGTCTTTACCAAAGCTGTACCCTTTGGACTAGCTAACTCTTTGATGGAACAGTCAACATCATGGTGAGTTGATAACCATATAAACCTGTATACAACAAAGAGTGGAAAATTCCATAAAGAAAAGTTAGTTAGTTAGTTTGTTTTTTTTTATTTATTTTTTATTTTATTTTATTTTTAACTAAAAACTAAAGAAAGAAAGAAAAAATAAAAAAACCAACATCAAACAGCTCTGTGTGTCCGAATTCTAGACTTGATCAACCTAATCAATTGTTCAGCAAAAGTCCTATCATTGCCAACTGGATTAGGAGGAACTGTCAACTTTTGCCTAAGCATCTTTTCCATAAGCTTCTCAGAAAAAGGATAATCTAGATCCAAAAACATATGGAGAGTGAGACCAGAGGTAGTCTGTACCACATGCACATAAGGAAAAGGATAGAACTTCCAACTATCCACTTTCCATCTATTGTTATTCCTCCAAACAGGAAAACCAGCACCAGTTGGAGACTGAGAATCAAACAGAACCTGAAGATCACCCAACAAATAAAGACCAGCACCTACAGCAGTATGAGTGGAATAGTACTCAGTCACCAAACAATAAAGGGTAATGAGATCTGATCTATCCACAAGGTGCAAAATTTCTTGTAAAAAGGTGAAACTCATAGTTGACCTGTCCATCCTATGGATGGTATTAACCTGACCATCAGTCACCTCCCAGTGTACTAAAACATTCACATACCCTTCTGGAAACTCCTCAACCGATCCTTCCTCAATAAAGGAACTATCCGCAGCTTCCAAGTCAACATTCCCAGAATAACCTCTCCTTGAAGACATACGCTTCATCCTTCTCCCAGGAGTATAAATGGCATTTCTAGGAAGAGAAGAAGGCTCATCTGTAGGCATCTCCGGTGCATCAGCAGCAGTGGAAGAAGATGATGGAACATCAGCAGTATCCTTGTTGGATGGAATGTCAGTAGATGAAGGTTCAACAACATCAGGAAAGGACTGGAGCTCTGGAGTAGCATCTGTAGCTAAAAGAGAGGAACCAGCAGTAGGAATGGGCTCTATCTCATCATTAGGAAGTGGCTGACCTGCATTCAGAGAATCAGGTTGTGACACTTCAGCAGGAGTAGATTCCTGAATGGCTGGTGTTTGAGAAAGATCCTCAACATAGACAATAGATGGCTGAGTAGCTTGTGCTTGAGAAACCTCAGCAGAATCAGAAGGAAGAGTATCAGCAGTTGATCCACCAAGTGTATCTACTGGGTGTGTATCAGCAGAATCCTTTACAGGCATTGAAGTACCAGGAACATTATGCTCAGCAGAAACATTATGCTCAGCAAAAACAACTGTAAAAGCATCAACAGTATCAACAGACTTCAATCTTTTTCCTTCGGGAGCATCCAAAGCATCTACATGTCTCTTCAACGGCTGATTAACTTGAATTCCAGAGCTTCTAAGAGATGTAAGAATCTTATTATATTCTTCAACTAATTGAGGATGTTTGAAAGCCCATACTTGCTTCTTAGACATGCCAGAACCGTAGATAGCAGAACTTTGATTCTTGACAAAATACCTCATATAATCTGTCATCTGTGCCTGTGTCATAGGCTTTTCTCTCTGTGCTNTCTAAGAGATGTAAGAATCTTATTATATTCTTCAACTAATTGAGGATGTTTGAAAGCCCATACTTGCTTCTTAGACATGCCAGAACCGTAGATAGCAGAACTTTGATTCTTGACAAAATACCTCATATAATCTGTCATCTGTGCCTGTGTCATAGGCTTTTCTCTCTGTGCTTTTGCCTTTCTCTCTGCCTCAGCCCTCCTCTTTTGTTTACCTAATGCCACCATCTTCTGAACATAGTCTTCCCCATCAAAATTTTCACCTAAGATTGTCTGAGCTAGCTGCTGATTAGAAGCAGCTTGTGATGCAAGAGTATCCCAAGTGTCAGGAGTAAATTGTTTAGAGAGCTCATCCAATTCTCTCTGTCTCTCAGCAGTCAAAGGAGCTGGTTCTGGAAGACCATGCGTATCCAAGTCCTCTTGGATTTTCCTCACCATTAGCTCAGATTGCCTCAACTCTTCTTGCCTCTTGGCTTCATTAGCTAATTGTGCAGCTGCCAAATCAGCAGCTACTTGTTCACTTAGTCTTTCTAACTCAAGTTCTTTCTTTGACTTTTTCCTTGATGGAAAATCTGGTTCAATCATAACAGATTTGCCTTTATCAGTAGCTTTAGCAGCCGAATCACTAGAATGTTCAGTAGAAACAATTGAAGGAACTCCAACAGCAGGAATAGTGATAGGAGTAACATTAGAATCCGCATCAGTAGAAACCTTGGTAGGAGGTGACTCAGCAGAAACATGATGCACAGGATCAGTAACACCTTGATCAGGAGATTCCATGGTAGCATCAGCAGGAGGAATTGCCTTGGAAGAATCAGCAGGAGTATCAGCAGAAGGTTGAACACTATCATCAGTAGTAACCACAAACTCTTGACCAGCTACAAATATTGTGGAAATACCTTCTGAATGATCAACAGCAGCAATACCAACATCAGAATCAACATCCATTGCTGCACCTCCATCAACAGAATAAAAATGAACCACTGTGTCATCAATGGAAGTGGTTAGTGGTGGATCAGCAGGAACATCATCCTTGCTTAGATACTTTCTTTGCCTTCTCCTTTGAAACACAATAGGTCCCTGTGGCTTGCTAGTGTCAGCAGCTTTAGGTATAGGTGAAGGTGTTTGATGAGCCACAAATGCTTCTGCCAACACATGAAGAGGATCCAAATCCATATCCTCTTGATCATCCTCTGAGTCAACCACGAACTTCCTTTTCTTCTGTTGACCCAGTTGAGCTTCCAAATCCTTAACTCTATACTGAAGAGTAGCAATTTGTCCTCCAAGATTTGCTTTTGTTTCTTTGAGCTCCCTTTCCAAGTTTCCAACCTGCTCCACATACCTGCCAAGTAAAGCATACACTTTTGTGAGAGAAGCAGGGTCCTCAGCTCCATCAGGACCTATTAGGAGACACATAAATATCATCAGTAGAATAAGTCTCTCTAACTGGGCTAGGAGTCCTCATTCTATGTGATGTTTCAACATTGGGCTCAACAAAAGACTCAATCATGGGCTCATCACTAGGTTCAAAATGATCATCTAAAGGTGCCTCAGTCTCAATGTTAGGTTGAACTAAAGTCTCTTCTATCTCATTAAGAGAACTAGGAGACACAGGATCATAAATGAGCCTAGGAGAATGTGTAGTATCTATATCAGCAGAATGTGCTGGTGCTTCAGGGACATTGAGTTGCTCATCAGCAGCAATAGGTATTGGGGATAGTGTTAGCTGATCATCCGCACCAACTGATGCAGTTGCATCAGCAGTATTGGATGGGCCAACAGCTTTAGATGTGGATGTCCCTGCCTCAGCAGCAACTGGTGCAGTTACATTAGCAGCAACTGGTGCATCCACATCAGCAGCATTAGGCACAGGTGGTTGACCACCAGCAGCAGCATCCCCTTCTCCAGCATCATTGCCACCGGGCAACATAGCTGGTAGTAGAGGCCAATGTACCCCAGTATACCCACTACCCATGCTAGCAAATATTTTAGCAGTTAAAGGAACAATAGGTTGATGTGTCCTATCTTGAGTCTCTAGGCCTAGGATAATTTGTAAAAACCTAGGGTACATTAAAAACTTATTTTTTTAGCTTTAACATTATCATGCATACCCTCAAAAATAAACCTTGAAAAATTAAAAGTAGTACCCTGTGATAGACAGACAATTCCNTATACCCACTACCCATGCTAGCAAATATTTTAGCAGTTAAAGGAACAATAGGTTGATGTGTCCTATCTTGAGTCTCTAGGCCTAGGATAATTTGTAAAAACCTAGGGTACATTAAAAACTTATTTTTTTAGCTTTAACATTATCATGCATACCCTCAAAAATAAACCTTGAAAAATTAAAAGTAGTACCCTGTGATAGACAGACAATTCCACAAGCCAGATGAGTAGAGAATTGATCCCAGCCTCCTGACTTTGGACAGATACATTGCAACAAGGTATGCACCAAAAACCTCCATTTGGGGCACAACCGTTTTTTGTACCAAGCTGTTTGTACTACACCTTGATATCCAATAGCCCTTAACCCAGCAAGTATAACCTCCTTGTTTGTGTGGTATTCACCCTCTGCATCATCTAATTGAAGCTTAGTGCGAATCAATGCCTCGGTGACCACATGTTCTTCTCCATCAATGGTTGCAACCAACTCTGTAGGTTGACCTTCTACAGATCGTTTTGCAGCAGTGGCCCAAAATTGTCGAACCAGAGATTCACATATTCTATCAGGGTAATGTGTGAGAGAAAAATGAAGTTTAGACCTATCAAGAACTCCACCATTGAATCAAACGTATCATGATCCTTTGCTTTCCCCAAGAAAGCTGTTTTGTTGTGATCCCTTTTAAACACAAGTTCAGCCATTGAAAAGTTGAAGAACAGTTGTGAGATTGAGAAATTCGTGGGATTGAATGATGGGATTTGGAAGTTATGAAGTGGGTTTGATTATATAAGTAGAGGGAATCAGTTATTTTGGGCGTGGGATACACACGTTAGGTTATTTAAAGAAGTTACCCAATCGTGGTATTGAATTGGCAAGAATCGTGGAAAGAATCTTTGACCAATTTTGACTTTAATTACGTACCAAATTAAACCCAAAATATAACCATCAGCAGGATTGAAAGTCAATCCGCAGAAACCATCCATCCGTAGAATCAGTCCGCAGAAACCATCCGTCCGTAGAAAAATTACCTCAGTAAATATCTTCTTTATGGTCAACGCATTATCTAGAAGATATCTTAACTTTTATTTCCATCCGTCCCTCATTCAGTTGCATTAACTTCCACTTAATTACACAATCAGGCCTATAAATGAGGCCTCAGATCACAATTTACCCATATCATACAATCCCTAACTTAATTATTCATCAAATCCTCCCAATCCACAAAAATCATGAACCCTAACCCGGACACTGTTGATATTTCATCCGATTCCTCATCCGATTCTGAAGACCACCCATGGGGAAACTACTATCCACCAGGGTGCCCAGTTCGATCATGGCGAACAAAAGAACAGGCCCGCAAGAAGAAGCATGATCCCGATGCCCCTGAAGAGCCACACTGGTTGTCCTTTTTCCCACCAGAAGATCAAATGCCATTCTACAATCCCAATGTGCCACTGGGCCGTTACTTTCCATCCAAGCCACCAGAGGATGAAGAAGGACCTTCTGAGCCAACTCCAGTCTCTGAGATGCGAACAGAGCCACCACCACTCTCAATGCTGCTGACAAGTGAGATGGAGAGAGTTGTGGCCGGAATGAGTCAAATCCCTATGCCCCAATCTTCCTAGCAACGACCAAAACCACTCCCACAAGTGTTGAGTCTGGTTTGTAAGAAACTGTGGGTGCCTGGGATGCAGGCCAAGGGAGTTGGAAAGATGATGAGGGCCAAAGGGGTTGGGGATAGAACATCTGACCCCAAGGACAAGGGGAAGAGGAAGAAGGAGTAGGGTGATGGGTGTCAGGTTGTTTGGATAGGGGTGTTTGGATTTTGTTGTCAGGTTATGTGTTTAGATGTTTTGTTAGGATTGTCTTGTGAATGAGTTTGTGTAATTGCATCCATGATGCAACTTTGATAATGAATAATATTCCCCTGTTTTATTTATCCTTATGTATCATTCATCTTTCTCTGTTCTTTATTTTTATTCCAACGAATTACCTCAAGTAACACGATCAGCAGAAACTGAGTCAGTCAGCAGCAACAACCTCCAATGATTTGACTCAATGCCCCTGATATGATTCAATACCACTGATATGTCCTTCAATATCACAGACATTTCCACCCATCAGCAGAATCAACATCATTAGCAGAAACACACATCTGCAATTCAAACACATAAAACAAAGCACACAAGACTATCTAACACACAGAGTTGTTAGTTTATACAAAATTATCCTGCAAAGCACAGTTAGTGAACAAAATCATAAATAAAAAAAATACATATTTTACAACACAAATCCTCCCTAGAGGCATATGCCTCCCCTCAAAATAAGCATTCAGGGGTTAACCATCCCAATGTGGACTACTAAGTAGTTAAACCTAGGTCCATCAAAAGCTTTTGTTAACAAATCAGCCACATTGTTATCAGTATGAATTTTAAGCACCTGGATTAAATGTTTCTCATTAGCATCTCTAATAAAATGGTGCCTAATTTCAATGTGCTTAGTTCTTTGATGAAAAACTGGATTTTTAATAATAGAGATTGTGCTTTGATTATCAATATAGATTTTGGTATTCATAAAATTGTACCCATAATCAAGCATCTGATTCTGAATTCAAAGCACTTGTCCACAACAATTGGCAGCAGCAACATACTCTGCTTCAGTAGATGAGGTAGCCACAATGGTTTGTTTCTTGCATTGCCAAGAAATTAACCTCCTTCCTAAAAATTGACAACCTTCAGTGGTGGACTTTCTATCCAGATTGGCACCAGCATAATCACTATCACTATAAGCTTCCAACACCAATGGAGAATCTCTTGGGTACCAAAGGCCTAATTTGGGCTGACCTTTAAGATACTTAAAGATTTTCTTGACAGCATTCAGGTGTGAAGTCAATGGTGTGACCTGGTATCTAGAACAAGCACTGACTGCAAATGTTATGTACTGATGTCTGGCCTTGAAGCAGTTAAGTGCATGAGGGAACCAATCATAGATCTGTAGAAGTGAACATTTACAGCTTCATCTGGTTCATTCTGATTCTTGGGCCTTGGAGGTTCATAAGGTGTTGTTGCAGTCCTAAGATTCTCAAAATCAAATTTCTTGAGAATATCATGCACATACTTTTCTTGATGAATAAAAATTCTTTCAGGCTTTTGCTTTACTTGTAACCCCAAGAAGAAAGTGAGCTCTCCCATAGCACTCATTTGAAACTCACTCTTCATTAAAGTTTCAAATTCCCTGCACCAAGCTTCCTTTGTGGAACCAAAGATGATATCATCTACATAAACTTGCACATGAATGATATCTCTAGTATTCTTCTTTATGAAGAGGGTTTTGTCAATAGCACCAATTCTGTAACTATGTTCCAAAAGAAAGTTGGACAATCTTGCATACCATGCTCTGGGTGCTTGATGAAGTCCATATAAAGCTTTCACAACCTTGTACACCTTCTTTGGATTCTGTGAATCTTCAAATCCTTTGGGTTGAGTGACATATACCTCCTCATCAATCTTGCCATAGAGGAAAGCACTTTTCACATCCATTTGGTAAACCACAAAACCCATATAAGAGGCAAAAGCCAAGAATAGTCTAATTGCCTCAACTCTTGCTACAGGTGCAAAAACTTCATCATAATCAATTCCTTCCTCTTGTCTGAAACCTTGAGCAACTAGTCTAGCCTTATTTGTAACCACAATGCCCCTAGCATCCCTTTTGCACGTGAGAATCCATTTAGTACCAATTGCATATTTACCTTCAGGAAGATCCACAAGTACCCAAACATCCTGATTCTTGAATTGTTGCATTTCTTCCTGCATTGCCTCTACCCAACTTGGATCTGTAAGAGCTTGAGAAATGCTGGTTGGTTCAACTTGAGATAGGAAACAAGCAAACAAACAATGTTGTTGGTCTGTATGATTATCCCTTTTTTGTGTAGTAATGTAAGTGATAAAGGCACATTCTCCAAACTTGGTCTTTTTCACTGTACTTCTAGTTTGAACCATGTCATTGGGATCTCCAAGAATATTGGATTGAGGATGAATAGTGTTTATCCTCTTAGTTGCATTGGGGTTGACTTCCACAGTTGACTGAAGGTTAATTATAGTTGGAGCAAAATCATCATCGTAGGAAGATGAGCTGAAGATGCCAGAACCTTGTTGATGATTACCAAGATCTGTGGGGCTTGGAAATCGTCCAAACGGTTCATCAAAGCTTGGGGATGTTTTTGTTGGAATGGAGGATGAGATAGCAGAATCAAGAGGATCAGCAGAAACACCATCAGCGGATTTGACAGTATCAGCAGAAACAGGAGATACATCAGCAGAATTGGGGTGAATCGCAGCAATAGGTGAACCATCAGCAGAATCCATGTTTCTGCGGGTGTCAAAAGCAGCTTGTCTCAAGAGTGCCTCAGCATCTCTGGCAAACTCAAGACCAAGCCTCTCAGCCTCTGCATTCGCTGCATGTTCTTGCTTTTGAAGTCTAGCAAGATCCTCTGCAAAGCTTGAATCATCCACACCAGAAGCAAATTTGTCTTGGAAACATGAAAAATTGTTAGTGGTAGGAAAAGAAGGAACAAGTATGGTTTGTTCATCACTCTCAGAGTCACAATCTGAGTCATCATCCAGGGTACCTGCATTGTGAGAGGGGGACTCTTGTGTACTTGCAGATTGGTTAGATTTAGATCTAGTGTATCCCAAATGGTCAGTTAAATAATCAAGGTCAAAGTACCAATCATGGCCTTTACCCTGAACATTAAGTTTCTCCTCAAGAAATCTCAGGTTTAGAGTCTCCTCTATTCTTTTAGCAGACATATTATATACCCTGTAAGCCTTACTGTGAGCTGAATAGCCAACAATGTACCCCTCATCAGCTTTTCCATAAATTTTCCTAAGTGGTCACTGGTATTCAAAATGGTCACATGACATCCAAAAGGTTTAAAATAACCTATGGTAGGTACTTTCCCTGTCAAAAGTTCATAAGGTGTCTTGTTATGAGGCCTAGTGATAGATACCCTGTTCAAGACATAACAAGCAGTGCTTACTGCTTCAGTCCAAAACATAGTGGGTAACTTAGAGTCAGCAAGCATAGATCTAGCTGCCTCTATTAGGGTTCTATTCTTCCTTTCAGCCACCCCATTTTGTTGTGGGGTCCTAGCATTATTATAGTCCCTTTTGATACCCTTAGACCCACAGAGTTCAATCAATTTAGCATTTTTAAACTCTGTCCCATTATCACACCTTATACTTTTAACCTTTTTGTTTAGTTTGTTTTCAACAAGGGTTATAAATTCTTTAAGAGTTTGAAAAGTTTCATTTTAGTTCCCAAAAAGAATACCCAACAAAACCTACTATAGTGATCAGTGACCACAAGGCAGAAGTATTTATGATCAATACTCCTGATGGATGTGGGACCAAAAAGATCCATGTGCAGCAACTGAAGAGGTTCTGAAATGGTGCTCTCAGCAGAAATGGCTTTGTATGATGCTTTATGTTGCTTTCCTTTATTGCAGGCAACACAGTTGTGCTCATTGGTGAAAACTTTGGAAGGAAGGCCATGAACCAATCCATGTTTGGCTAGCTTGTTTATGGTCTTGAAATTTACATGTGCCATCCTTCTGTGCCATTTGGAAGACTCATCCAAGGATGCTTTGTCCACTAAAAAAGCTAGATCTCCTTCAGGCTGAACATCATTCAAATTGAAAGTGTAGAGATTGTGATTCCTTGGAACTTTTAGCAAGATCTGACTGTCATCAGGTAGCTTGAAGTCCTTTGAAAGCACAAAGCAGTCCTTTTCTGTGAAGAGAACATTGTTCTTTGTATCACAAATTTGTGAAACTGAGAACAAATTGAAGTTATGTAGCTCCTGCACATAGTAGACATTTTCAAAGTTCAGCTTGGAGGTCCTAATGGTTCCTTTCCTTGTAATTTTCCCATTTCCTCCTCCAAATTGCACAGTGCCTCCAGAAATTGGCACAAAATCATGCAACCTATCTTTGTTCGCAGACATGCTTCTAGAACAACCACTATCTACTATACCTACATCTTTACTCATTAGAGGATGATCCTACAACAACAACAAAAATATACAAGAATGTTAGTATCAAAGAGAGGCTCAAGTCATGAATGACTTGAGCCTGCCTTGTGGATCATAAGAGTGAGGCCATGTAGATGAATAAGATCCACCATTGTTCTTGAATCCCCTGTGTGTAGATGGTCTATGTTTTCTCCAAGAACAACCTGTTGAGGGCTTAACAGCAGTATTCCAGTATGCCCCCCCCCCCCATAAACCTTGGGTTATAAACATTAGGCCAAAAACCATTATAAAATTAAGGACTAGTAGGTCTGTAAAATGGTCTAGCAGCATGTCTATGTCTGTCAGTAGAAATAGGTCTACCAGCAGAAACAGGCTTTCCAGCAAAAACAGACTTATCAGCAGAAACTGATTTGTCAGCAGAATTGAATCTGCTGGTGTTTTGTGTTTCTTGTGGAGCAAATGAGGGAATCTCATTTACATTGTTCCACTTTGGTCTAGGATTCTGTTGGTCAGCATAAACACCCATTCTCTTCTCATGAAAATCACAATCCTTAATTAGATAAAATTTACTACCACAAACAAAACAGGTTTTCTTCTTAGAAGATTTGTTCATAACATTAGATGTTTTATTACAAACAAACTTATTCAAACCATAAATTGAATTGTTTTTAACAGATTGAAAGGAATTGTTTTACATAGAAGAAAAAGACAAGTCTTCAAAAGATGCTGTCTTTGAAATTGATTCATCAGCAGCAACTCTTGAATCAGCAGACTTCTACGACTTGGGTGAGGTCTTGGGATTTGAATCACAACTAGCAAAGCTACTTGAGGGGGTTTCAGATGTCTTGTCACTGCAAGGACAAGAGACATATTTATTAGATTCATTGTCAGAGGCAGACAAGTTAAAAGATTTGTTGCCAATGTCTAATTGTGATTCAACTAAGTCTAGTTGGTCTGAGCTAGGCATAAAAGTTCCTGTGATTGTGGAGGGTACATTATGCATCTCACCCTCTTTAACAAACTTGACAGGTTTTTGAAATTCCAAGGGAGGTTCAGGCTCAGGGTCAAAAGTACTTGGCTCATTAGGGTCATATACTTCATTTGGCCCTATATAGTCGCCAAATCCTAATGCTCTCCTAGACTTTATGGACTGACAACTACCAATTAATTTCTCAAGACTTTTAGCCCCTTTTTTCCACTTAAGCCTACCTGCAAATTCATTATCAAATTTAACCTGTTACTCTTGTTTTTCTAAATCAACTTTTTCTTTTTCTTTTTCAGAGAAGTTCAACAAATTTTTAGTATTTTCCAAGTCTCTTTTTAATACCCTAATTTTTTCTTCATAAGCTAATTGATTATTTTGGAACCAAATTTTTTGTTGCTCTAATGTTTTAACAGCCCCTTTATATGCTTGTACCTGTACATAACATTCATTATATTGGGGTTCCATTTCATCATAAGCCTTTTTAAGTGCATTATATTTACTATCACACCCAAAAACACAAATTTGTGCCTGAGATGAGATGCCCATCAATGCAAATTCCTGTGTCTCATCTCTAGTGTTACAGCATGCCAGGTATGAGTAGAGCTGAGAAGCACTACCTTCCCCTTCATCAGTCTCATGATCCTTCCAATCCACATGATCATCCACAGATACCAAAGCCTTGGAGTTTTCTGTTTCCTCTTCCTTTTTCTTATAGGCAGAGTATCTGGTCTTATCATCAGATTTCTTGATGCGCGGGATTGCGAACATGCACTAGGGTTTTACTTCTCAAGGGATCTTGAGAGGCTTGCAATCCCCACCAGGCAGTGTACCTGACCGATGTAGTATAGTGTAGTGGCAAGTACCGGGGGATTGATCGTTCTCTGCGGGAATAGTGTCGTTAGGATTGAAAAGCTACTCTAATAGGTCTAGGGGTGAGGGAAGATTCTTTTTGTATTTTTATATTTTTAGGAAAGCAAGTAAAAATCTCGGGTTTGAAGGAGTGGGCGGAATTAGTTGCTAGTCAACTAACCCAAATAACTACTAATGCAAATAAAATAAAATAACAAGAAAGTAAATGTTTGTGAAAACTATATGGAGAGAAGTGTGTTTACTTAGATTTCCTTACTCCCTAACTATCTTTTACCGATTGATTAGTGTGTATTAATTGCGTGGATGACGGATTGTATTCCTTAATACCATTCGTAGGGGTGTGTACGGACTTCCCCTAACTCTATGAGCTCCTACTTCACTCCTATGTCGAGCCGGCTAAGAAGCTCCTAACATGGGATCACTAGAATTCGCTCATGCATTAAATACAATCAAATAACCTTAGTACATCTTGGTTCATGTTTCTTAAGACGTTCAAGCATGTTACCAACCGGAAGTCTGCCAGTTTTCTTAAGCGTAACATCGATAATCACCCATCCAATACAATTAATAACACACCATTCAATCAATAATCAATAGTTAGGTTTCATTAGATCTAAGCAAACACAAAGAAAACCTAGCCTAGCATGTTAAATAAAAGACAAGCGTAAGATAGAATCAAACAACACATAGACATAATGAATGATTAATTGATTACTTATCTTCAATGTAACATGAGAGATCCAAGGGTATAAAACCCTTAAAAAAGCTGCAAAAATCGTCTAGGGTTTCTCTCTAAAAATTTCCACACAAGTTCCACCCTTAGGACTAAAAATTATGTGAATATATATAGAAAAACAGATCTGACGGCGTCACGTTATAGCCTAGACGCCGTCACCTCGCCGTGGTTAGGGTTTCTTGATGGCCTTCTTGACGTCGTCCCCCTTTAAACTCCCAAAAAACATTCTGGCTTATCAAGGCTTGACGGCGTCACATCCATGCTTGACGCCGTCAAGGGTACTATTCAGCAGATTTTTGGCACTTTGTCGAATTCTTCACTTTTATGCTCCAAAAACGTCCAAAATGCTTACTTTTCCAGAATTTCTCTCCAAAGTACCTAAAATGCCAAAAGGAACGATTTAGGACGATATTTGATCAAATAAATACGATTTAGGGCTTAAATGACCCCCGAAAAGCGGTACACTTTTCGCCTTATCATTTTTTATCATTGCATTCTCTTGAGAAGTGACCCATTTGACCACATGCATAGCACTTGACTTTCTTTCTGTCAAATCTTGCTGGATCCCTTCCTCTGAAATTGAACTTTCTCCCAGCCTTCTTCTCAAACCTCTTGATGTTGACTGAGAGCATCCCCATCTGCCATTTAAGGTTCATTTCTTCCAAGTCTAATGGATCTACTTCCTCAAAATCTTCAAAAGCCAGTTGCTGCTGAGGTTCATAGTAAGCAACAAAAGAGTGAAGCACATCCTCTAACACACTACTAGACTGAGTATTATTCCTTGGTCCAGAAGGGATGTTAGAATATGAAGATGTTGAAGAACTTGGACTTGTAGTATAAGTCAGCCTGTTATAAGTAGTGCTGACAAAAGGGCTGTGTTAGGAGGAGGTGAAGAAAAGGAAGAGTGGCCCTTGATGTCAAGCTCAAGACTCCTGAGCTTGTTGTAGAGATCATCAAAAGAAAGGTAGTCCAGGCCACCCTTGGTTTTAAGTGCAATTCTGACTTGAGACCAAAAAGGAGGTGGGGCTCTTAAAAACTTTGAATTGGAGTCCTCATTGTCAGGCTTGGCTTTCAGCTGATTCAACTTGACTCAAGATCTTCTGGAATTTGTTATAGCCCTTGTGTAGACCTTCTTCTTCTGATATTTTAAACTCCTGGAACTCCTGCTTAAGCATGGACTTCCTCTTCCTCTTGGACTCATCATTACCCCCAAACCATGCTTTAATGGCCTCCCAGATATCCTTGGCATCGTCAAGATAGTGAAAATCACCCATATGATCATCTGGTATAGCTTGAAGCAAGATAGTTCTTGCTTTGTTTTCTCTTTAAACTGCTAGCACCTCTTCAGCAGTTGTAGGAGCAAGAATTGTAATGTTACCATTAGGGTCTTTTCCAGTCTTTTTCAAGCTATTGCCCTTTTGGACCACATTCCATAGATTGTAATCAGTGTTGGTGATCCAATGTTGCATCTTCATTGCCCAAATCTCATATTCATCCTTCTTGAGATAAGGGAACTTTGCATTGCTGCTGGTGAGAGTAAGCTGCTGAAAGGAAGCTGGTGATGAGTTGGGTGTTTGATTAACTTCTGTTGCTTTTGAATGAACTGACATGGTTGTAAGGTGTTAGAAAGTTGTTTTGAAGTGAAGAAAATTGGTTTAGCACACAGAGATCCTCCCGAGGCTCTGATACCACTTGATGAAACTATAGACCTTGATAGATCTTAGACCCTATGGATCGTTAGTATACAGATGTAATCAAAAGTACACTAAAGGAAAATCTCTGTATGACTTGTATTCAAGCGGAATTTAAACACAAGAATAACTAAAAACTCTTTGAACCTCTATGGATCTTTTATTAATCACTATTGATTGTTTATGAACTCGTACATAATTCATTGGCCGTGGGTTTCTTTTATACTACAAGAAACCCTAAACCTTCTTACAAGAAACAAATAAACATAAAACTATAAAAGATATTCTACATATCTTGTGCTAAAATAAACAAATTCTATCTATTTCATAGCATTCCTGTGGAGGCACTAACTCAGCAGAAACCAGATGTCTGCAGGATCACACTATCAGCAAAAACCACTAAGGCGTCAGCAGGATCCTGTCAGCAGTATTATTTAGCAGAATTCAACAATTCCCAACATTGGTTCTAGCTGCTATTAGAACTCGACATTTTGCTTGGTGTCGCTAAACGGTGTAAGCAAAGGTGTGTAAGGTTTCTCCGCCATAAGGGAGTTTGTTGACATAGTGAAGAAAACTCTCGAGTAGGTGACTCGGGGAGTGGAGTAGGGCGAAGAGGAGCTTCGTAGCCAAACCACTATAAATCCTTGTGTTATGGTTTGATCTTTCTAACTCTATCTTTTCATTACGTTTATATTTACATTATATTTGCTTAAGTTAATTAGATAGAATTGTTCATATAGTGCAAGTGTTGATTTCACATAAATTAGAATCGAAGTTTTTGAAAGCAAAGTTTTTACAATTTAAAAGGACGTAAAACTATTCAACCACCCCTTCTAGTTTTCCACAGTAAGTGTTCATCACAAAATGTTCATCAAAGAAATTTCAGTTTCAAGTTCATTCGAGAATTACCAAATGGCTAAGTAGGATTTGGAGTGTTTGGTTGTGAAGAAACAAAGTTTGAAGATGCTGTGTGAGGATGTGAGTGTTGTGATTATGATTTTTTTAGTTGTTATCTTCCTTAGGTTTAACCAGCTTGTTAGTTTTATCAAATTATGTTCATAAAAAGAATATTTGTTATGTTCATTAATCAATATTCATCGATATAAAATGTATGTAGTTTTTTTTAATCTAACTTCATCAATACTCTGATCACAAATTCATCAATAAATATTCATCAATCATGGTCTGAATGTTCTTCAATCATGATTTAAATGTTCCTCAATTATGGTCTCCATATTCATCAAGAAATGTTTATCAATTATGTTCTGAGTGTTCGTCAATAAATGTCAATCAATCATGGTCTGGATGTTTATCAACATACGTGAACATTTATCAATAAAAGTTCATTATATCTTGATATTCATCATATCTCAATGTTTATCATACCTGGTGGATCGTGGGTTAAAAGAAAAATGAAGGGAGAATGATGGTGCGTCGGAGGGAAAATGAAGGGAGAGGGAAGGGACACATGTCAAGATGGACCCTTTAAAGACCTTTTAAGAGTGTGTAAATTTCCTATTTGATATTTTGATCCCCAATTAGTACTATAAATAGCCATCTAAATATCTCGTCAGATGCAAGAAATTTCCCGACCGTCATGCTATGTCAAGTCACTTGCTACATCACTGGTGCATTTGATGCGACGGAGTTAAGTTTCACAAATCTTCGATAGCGTATGGTTACTTGTTTTGCGTGAAACGTGCGAAACTGATGACTAGTGGTTGACTATGGTTCCATTATTATCTTTATATTTAACTAAGAGTTCTAGATACTGTCACATCGATCGCACACATGGGTCTTTACCTAATTGACTCAAGACGATCTACTCACTACAAACATATCTTTTGGTGACACTTAAAAAAAGTCACTAAAAGGTAAAAAAAAATGTGTCAACAAAAGTATTAAAAAAGTCACTAAAACTTTTATGTGCTTCTCTTACATTTAAAAATTGTAGGCAGAAGTTCAGTAGGTATAATGAAAAAAAAAAAAAAAAAAAAGTGTGGATACACGTTTTTGACTTCGAATGTTTCTATATAAGACCATGTGACTTAAAATCTGAAAATATTTAGATTTTACTCACACCTTTTAAAAAAATATTCTTCAAGATTTACTCACACTTTTAAGATTTTACTTCACACTTTTGTGTTCACTATATCATAGAAAGGCCCCCGCTACCACGCTGAAACGTATTCCTTCTCCACCCTAGATCGGGGCATATAATATTAGTCATCTTCTAAATGAACAAAGTCCTAACTTTTAAATCCAAACTTAAAAGTATACGCATAGCAGAAGAGTCCGGCATGGCGTGGCAACAAGATAAATATTAAATCAACGTACCTGACTGATCCAAGGTCGAAAGATTCAACGTATACAAAACTTTATTCAGCTTATTGTGAACCCTAACCTGTCAAATAAAAAA
>LBNU01022501.1:0-13732 GCA_014162995.1 Artemisia annua
GGAACCTTGTATGCCTTAAAGTTGTTGAGAGTTTAGGAGGATACTTCTCTGTCACAATGTGTGACAAATAGGGATTAATAGCTCAGTTGCAGGGACTAACTACCAAAGAAGATGAGGCTGTAAAGAATTGTTACAAGAGATTCATAGACCTACTTGTGATATACCATGAAACTGCTAAAAGTCCTTGGGGGTGAAAAGCCACAAGAAATGGGTGAAACTAGCAAAGTTGCAGAAGCCAGGGACCCATCAGGGCAGAAGGAATGTACAGTGAAGGATGGAGCACAAGATGCAGGGATGAACAAGTTTGGTGTTAGTTTAGAAGATGATAAAGATGGACAACATGGCAGCAGTCAGGATAGCAATGACTTTGAAGTCATAGCTTGAAGAATCAAGACAGATTACTCAGTGGAATTTGGCACTAAATCATTAGGGGGAAAATGTTAGCCTTTAATGTTTTAGTTCAAATGTTTAATGTTTTAAGTTAAGACAATATTAGTGTTTTATTTGTATTAAGTATTGGGTCGAATTTAAGTCTTCAAAGCGGGTAAACTGTGTTAACCCAAACACCCCTTTGTTGACTTTTTCAAATTTGATCAAATCGATCGATCATTTTTGAATATCTTAGGTACAACCTAATTCAACCAAACCCACCTCCTAGAGCCCGCACCTTAGGAGAACAGTTATTTAGTTGGCAGTTATCTTTGAAACAACACAATGGTTGGATGAATAGATAACTGTGATAGGTGTCGTTTGGATTAGTATATATATGGTTCCTTCTGTAGAAATCATATACAACAATTCACTATTTTATAAAGCCTAGTATTTTCATTTTTACCCGTTTTACCGTTCCATTCATTTGTCATTGCACACACAGTTTTCTTTAACCATGAAACACTTATTCAAGAAGAGATATGTTGGCAACAAACCTGTGAACAATTGGTATCAGAGCATAGGCTCTAATCCATGGGAAAGGCCAACAATCAAACCATTGACAGGATTCCAAACTGGCAGATATCTTTTGAGAGAAACTCCCAAAAGAATGTACCAGTGGAATTCTAGAAGGAGGAAAAGTATTTCACCCAAGGGAAAAGAACTATTGGTGCAAACTGTATTAGAGAATGAGGCATTTAATGCCACAAAGAATTCAGAAAGCTTGGAAGAACAAGGAAGGATGACTATTGGGTCAAGGAGAGAAAAGAAATCAAAGTGTTACATTTGCAAGAAGAAAGGACATGCTTTTTGGGCATGTGNAAGAATCTTCCCTCACCCCTAGACCTATTAGAGTAGTTTTTCAATCCTAACGACACTATTCCCTGAGAGAACGATCAATCCCCGGTACTTGCCACTACACTATACTACATCGGTCAGGTACACTGCCTGGTGGGGATTGCAAGCTTCTCAAGATCCCTTGAGAGGTAAAACCCTAGTGCGTGGTCGCAATCCCGCTCATCAGTGGAAAGCACAAAGATTACACATGGGATGAGGTCTGATGATAGGGAGAGAAGAGAATGAAAGTAAATTCATTTTCTCATATGGGATTGGGAATGCTACTGTCAAAACAAAGCATGGTGATTTGATGATTAGGCATGTGCAGTATACCCCTGAGAAGCAAGTATGCAATTGCCATTTGTTGAAGAAACTGGAGTGAAAGTTGAGCCAAAGGAAGTTGTGAATGAACACAATCAGTACTTGGAAAATTATTACAAATCAATTGATCCAGGGGATGAATGTTCCTTAGTAAAAGGATTAGAGGATTTGGATTGGAACAAGGAAGATACACAGGACTACATTGATGAAGAATACCTCAGTTATAATAGTTACTTTTATGCCTTAAAGTTGTTGAAAGTTTAGGAGGATACTTCTCTGTCACAATGTGTGACAAATGGGGAGTAATAGCTCAGTTGCAGGGACTAACTAACAAAGAAGATGAGGCCGTAAAGAATTGTTACAAGAGATTCATAGACCTACTTGTGATATACCATGAAACTGCTAAAAGTCCTTGGGGGTGAAAAGCCACAAGAAATGGGTGAAACTAGCAAAGTTGCAGAAGCCAGGGACCCATCAGGGCAGAAGGAATGTACAGTGAAGGATGGAGCACAAGATGCAGGGATGAACAAGTTTGGTGTTAGTTTAGAAGATGATGAAGATGGACAACATGGCAGCAGTCAGGATAGCAATGACTTTGAAGTCATAGCTTGAAGCATCAAGACAGATTACTCAGTGGAATTTGGCACTAAATCATAATGTTAGCCTTTAATGTTTTAGTTCAAATGTTTAATGTTTTAAGTTAAGACAAATATTAGTGTTTTATTTGTATTAAGTATTGGGTCGAATTTAAGTCTTCAAAGCGGGTAAACTGTGTTAACCCAAACACCCCTTTGTTGACAGTTATTTAGTTGGCAGTTATCTTTGAAACAACACAATGGTTGGATGAATAGATAACTGTCATAGGTGTCGTTTGGATTAGTATATATATATGGTTCCTTCTGTAGAAATCATATACAACAATTCACTATTTTATAAAGTCTAGTATTTTCATTTTTACCCGTTTTACTGTTCCATTCATTTGTCATTGCACACACAGTTTTCTTTAACCATGAAACACTTATTCAAGAAGAGATATGTTGGCAACAAACCTGTGAACACGTTGATCATTTAAAGCTGTTTTGCTAGCAGCTTGATACTTGCATTTTAAAACTTTCTTTGACGTTGGAATTGTTATAGTCGAAGAGATCAAAAGTATTAGCAAGAAAATCAAAATAATCATATAGACGTATGTTATCATCATAAAATGAGGCGAATTGAACGTGTACTTAGAAATATTAAGACTGAAATCATCGTGCTCGACAACACCAGTTCTAAGCTGAATGAAAATATTCACAATCATGGTGATAATGAGAATGGAAAAACCTATGACATTTGCAAGAAGTGACTTGTTGTCCATCGACGCCAAAGAAGGCATTAAGTTCGATATCATTATGCACATAAAGGCCAAGCTTACCATCTTGCCTACTTGATCAACCCAACCTGGCATCGGACTACTCAAATCCACCGGAAGTTTCATTGTGACTGTGATCACTGTGAGAGAAGCAGCATTGAGAGAAAAATATTTATATGGAAACCAAAACTTTCTATTTCGAAAACCATACTGCAAATCAAGAGCCATGGCAAGAACGCAAAATAGCGAAGCTATTGAGATGTAAATCCCAACCCACACCATAGGCTCGCTATACTTACCCTCGACTTCCAATTCAAATACTTTTTCGCAAAAATACCATAAAGAATTGATATTTTCTTTGGTGAGGTTTACAGTGATTAGTTCTGGCGATGATCGGATGGGATCATAGTACGAGTCAACGATTTGATCATAGTACGGGTCAACGATATGATGACAATACTCAGATGAATGATAGTATGATCCCATGTTCAAAATCTTTTAGCAAAGTATTATGTAACTTGATGCTAAAATTAAGTGTTTACAAAACTAGAAATGAGCATCGCTATTGTAGCTCATTATTTTATAATTTTATATGCAGAAATTCGTGGATGTTGCAACTGAATTATTGGAAATTTCTAGAGCCGGCAAAATAGACCCAAGTACCTAAAAATTTAGATATAGAAATTTCATGTCATTTGGGTTTCTCGTAAAAGCATAAATGAGAGGGTCAGTGGATCTTTAGTAAAAGATGATCAAACTAAACGAATTGGTCAAACAACATAAAACTTATAATAATTGACGTAATTTGCCAGGGTTTGAGAAAACTGAAATTTAATTGAGGTATCAAAGGTTAATTGTTACCGTACCATATTGAGGATGTAATTCTGTTAATAAATGGAAATAATGAGTAAATTATATGTTTGATTTGATGGATTTTAAATGGATTTTGGTAAAGAATTAACGACTAAAAAAAAATAAAAAAATAAAAAAATAAATCTTTAAAGCTCTATAAGGCTTCCAATAGTTTCCAAGAGTTCTTTATAAACAAAAAGAACGCGTTTTTAATCTCTAAAAGTTGGTTGAGTTGCGATCCTCTAGAAAGAGATCAAAATTAAAAAGCCTAAAAAGTGTTTCTAGCCACTAAGCTAGTGTCATTTGTCACCCACTCCTTCCTTTTTTTCTTTAATATTTTCGGTTAGAGGACATTTTGGTCATTTGACATATTTTTTTAATTCCACCTTAAATTTCAAATGCAAATAACTTTCAAACGGCAAACTTTTACAAAAAACCGATTTCACCATAATTTTTAAAATTTAATCCTCTTTAATTTGGTATAAATCTTTTTAATTTTTCCAAAACTTTTTTTTTGACATATTAATTGGGTCATGATTTTCTTGAAAATTTTAGCATTTTCGGCTCTAATTTGTCTCGTTTAAAGGCCGAATTTTGCAAAACTTAAAACACGAAAGTTGTAGCTTCTTGGCCATTCTTTATCCAAAAATTTGAATCACTCAAATCCGATATGATATGAGTGAGATATCGCACGTTAAAGATGACGTCTTAGTCATATTTAGTGCACACAAAGTGTTTGATAAAATGACTAAAAGAGATTTTTCATATAAAAATACATTTAAATGCACTAATTGATCAATTTATTTTCAGTTTAACAAAACTATCAGTTTGTTTTATTAAATAGAATTGATGAACCCAAACATTTGATTAAATTGATGAACCTGAAGAAATTGATGAACCTGAAATTTGATGAACCTAAAAAGAACTGTGATCAATTGATGAACCTAAAATTGATGAACCTGAAATTTTATGAACCTGAAAAAATTGATGAACCATAACATTTGATCAAATTTGATGAATCTGAAATTGATGAATCTGAAAAAATAATGAATCTGAAAAAATTGATGAACCTGAAATTGATGAACCAAAGTAACTGATGAACAAAATGTCTAACTGATGAACCTATAACCTATAACTTAACTGATGAACAAAACATAATCTAACTGATGAACCTAATAACCTAACTGATGAACCTAATAACCTAACTGATGAACTAAATGTATATTTAAAAAAAATAATGATTAAAAAACATCACTTTTTGAATGTTACATTAATAAAATTATTAATAATGCATTGTGGGACAAAAATTAGTGCATTTAACTCGATTTTAAGACAAAAAATCTAAGCTAAACATTTCATCAAACACGTTGTGTGCAACAAATATGACTAAAACGTCATCTTTAACGTGCGATATCTCACTCATATCATATCGGATTTGAGTGATTCAAATTTCTGGGTAAAGAGTGAATCAAAATCTACAACTTTCGTGTTTAAAGTATATTATGATTCGGCAATTTTTAAGGTAAAAATAGGGTCGAAAATAGCAAAAACATCAAGAAAATCATGACCCAATGAATATGTAAAAAAATGTTTCGAAAAAATTAAAAAGATTTATACCAAATTAAAGAGAATCAAATTTTAAAAATTATGGTGAAATCGGTTTTTTCTAAAAGTTTGTCGTTTAAGAGATATATGCATTTGAAAATTGAGGTGGAAAAGAAAAAACGGGTCATTACCCCTGGGCGGATTTTATGTATAATTTAGAGTGGGGGACACGTGTCACACTATGAATGAGTTTCTACACTTTTTAATTTTTCTCACTAGTTGGTTTCGGGTATGTTTGGCGAAAGTAACTGTTGCTGGAACTGGTGCTGGTGCTGGAGATGGTGCTGGTGCTGGAGATTATAAAAAGAGATTATTTTTATAAGCTTCATGAAGTAACCTTTGGTTTTAAGAGATTATGGAAGATTATTTTTTTTAGAATCTCTTATAAGTTATGTCTGCCAAACAAGGATTATTTTTTAAGTAGCTTATTTTCTGAAAAAATAAGCACAATCTCTCAACAATCTTGTGTACCAAACATAGCCT
Organism: Artemisia annua; assembly: GCA_014162995.1. NCBI lineage: Eukaryota > Viridiplantae > Streptophyta > Magnoliopsida > Asterales > Asteraceae > Artemisia > Artemisia annua. The sequence continues at coordinate 5,879 of LBNU01022501.1, forward strand.
TCATAATGCCACATGTGATGACTTCTTATGAATCTTCGCGGGTTAAAATTTGGGATATATCTTTTACACACCACCTTGATATCTTTAATAATATTTTGATAAAATCAAAGCAATTACATACTTACAGTTACTTTAAAGTGGGCCTCATAGTCACATTTAGTTTCCCCATTCAAATATTTTATTATCTTTTATTATTTTTTAAAATTCAACCTGCCAAACCACCACCATCTACCATCTTTTTCACTTACCACCAAACCACCATCTTCAATACGGAGTAACTTTTTGGTGCACGAAAGCAAACTCACAATTATATATACAGTGGTGGTCACCACCATTTCATTGTATCATCGTACCTCCGACCACCACAAGTTGTGAAGAAGAGGGTATTTTCGAGATTCGGACGTACCTCTGTTCGCCTCACCACCATTGCACCTCCGGTCACCACCACCTGTTGAGACTTGCCCGGAAAATAGTGATGGTGGTTTAGTGGTTGATACATGAAGAAGTAAGAGAGAGAACAAGAAAGAATGAGAATGCAAGAGACAAAAAATAGTACTGTGTCAGTTTTTGGGAAATAAGAAAAATAAATGGTGTGCCAAAACCNTTGGTTTTGATACCATTCGAACACATTCCCTCATGAATTTCCAATGCCTTGAGAATATCCCCTTTTTTACAATACCCTTGAACTAACGCACCATAACAATATGCATCCGGGATAACTCCCAAATGCTTCATGTCATATAAAACGTTTTCAGCATCCTCTAACTTCAACTCTTTTACAAAACCACGAATTACACAAGCATAAGCAAAAAAATCAACGGGTGAGCCTGAATCTCTCAGCATTTTTACCAACTGAATACCAGAGTCTGTTTCACCATTTGAGCAAAGCCCATCAATATAAGAACCAAAAGTGAAATTATTAGGCTCCACTCCAGCTTCACTCATCTCACTGAAAACATCACCAGCTTCTTTCACACGCCCATTTCTACATAACCCTTTAACCACAATCCCATACGTGTACACATTCGGACAAAACCCATTCATCTTCAAATGTTCATAAACCGCCATAGCCACATCCACTTCCCCTTCTTCAACCAAACGATTCATCAAAAGATTACACGTAAGCACAGACGCAACAACTCGTCCCTCAATCTTAACCAACACATCAGACGCCTCACACAGCTTCCCAGCACTAACAAACGCCTTAACCAAACCATCAACCGCTTTAACCAACAAACCCCCCTCATCCACGCTAACCTCTCCCAACAGCCCCTCAACCAACTCCGAAACCTCAAAACCAAACGCCCCATCTTCACCCTCAATAACATCCAAAAACACACCCTTTAACCTCCCAATCATACCCCAATAACACAAAAACCTAACAACACACATATAACTACCCACATCATGCTTAAAACCACATTCCCTCAAATGGGCAATAAAAAACAATGCTGTCTTAGGCTTCCCCTTCAAAAACTCCAAAGTTCGCGTAACCGACATTTTATCAAACGTATGGTGGGCATGATCAAATAAGTCAGTCCCAACACTATTAGGCGCAAATGTATAGTTTCCGTCGGACCCCGAGTCCGAAACATCGGATAACGGTAACTGGGCAAGCGATGAAAGTGAATTATATCGAAAAATGAAGTGATTTTTGGCGATTTTACGGCGAAAAACTGATCTGAGAAAATGAACCCACATGGGAGTTACATGGGGTTTGCATTTGGTTTAGGATGGTGTTATGTTTGGAACATGGATTCGTGTCTTGTTTAAGTGATTGTGGTTAAGATTGTTAAAGTAAGTGTTTGTGTGTTTTGTAGGGTTTAAGACATTGAAGATCAGTTTTAAGGGTTTAAGAGATTGAAATATGATGTTTGTGTGAAATGGTACCTCAAGTATTTGTAACTTTACGTTTTATGTCCTTTTAAAAGAAGTTGTACATACTCCATTGTCACATAAACGGGATTAAGTTTAGTATAAGCAGGTGTTCGAGTCGTGTTCGGGTCAGCCTGCTGGACAGGCGTTGAGTAGTGTTCGCGAGTAGGGTAAAACAAATTTATAGTGAGTTATCATTTAATATGATTATCTAAACAGATCGTGTATAAGTTCAGTTATTATGATATGTAAATTCAAATTGTCACCAGTAGACTGTTTTCATTTTTAAGATTCTTATTCGATTTCTAACACTAATACATGATATGTGGCAATTTGTGCCAAAAATCAAAAAGTTGAGCTTCTGTAGGGCTATTTTGTAAAAGATTTGAGCACATTTAGCCATCTCATTTTTGAAAATGGGAACGTAGAGGTATTTAAACAGGCATTAATGGACACATGTTTTCTCTCAATTCGAGAATATAACAATTGTCTTTTTCTTTTAAACTTATAACTATAATATATTTAGTTATTAAATATAAATGAGATGTTAGGGTTGAGCAAGTTTTTCCGTCGTTTTGATTTTTCTAATGCGATTCGTATAATATGAGCCCATTTGGCATGTATCCATTTGGTCCATGCCTGTTTGGACCTGTAGCCCGAGTCCGTCCGACACGCCTGTTTTGCCATCTCTTAACTATCAATATAAAATTAAGAAAATGTACTTTCTTTGTGTATAAAGTATCTTATTTCTTTTCCTCAAATTCTACGATAAGCGACGGAAACTAAACATTTTTATAAAATCGAATCGCTATATTAGTCCGATAAAACTATAATAGTCGATATATACATGCTTCAAAATATTACCAAAAAATCAATCTAAACAACAAAATATATGTCTTATTATTTCATGACATATTTTAACTCACTAAACATTATCATAAAGGGAAACGAAAAATGATGAGCCACTTATGGATTTATTTCAAACAAGACCTGCTGAATTACAATATTTTTTGTCACAAAAACACAAAAAAGAGCACAAAAATGTGGAAGATGTGAAAAGTGTATACAAATGTGGGCCTTCACTTACCAAACAGTGACACAAAGTTGAACTTCAAGTTCAAATATTAAAAACTATACTAACAAAGTACTAGTATCAAAATAAATATATAAAACGGTTATTCTTTCACTCTCAGTCACATTTGCTTGTTCTAAAGTATCTCCGTCCAATACTCAATCATTTGTTCTAGGTAACATCAATAATTATGTTTCTTGTATTCATTAAGTTGTGTTTTTTACAATGTTGGTCACTTTTAGGACTTGTTATGTTTTTGTCATTGATATGGGATTTTATGTGACATTGATGAGTTGCTTAATTTTAAAAAGTTGGATTTAAAGGTTTTGACTGTCTACATCCTACCTCTCTCGTACCCCGACAGGATTGTATTGTTATTGTTGTTGATTATGTAACGGTTTTTAGTAGTTTAGTTCCCTGCTTATTAGTTGAGTTTAAGAGGTGTTTGTGATTGATTGTATAAGTGGTTATCTGCTTAATTTGATAACCAGTTTTTTTATAGCTTACAATAAGCAATCCCAAAAGCGTCTAAAAGTGGCTAAATATAGAAAGTGTTGTGTTACGATCCCACATCGGCCAAGTATGGGATCGGTTGGTGCTTTATATGTCTAAGTGTCCCCTCCTCTTACAAGCTAGGTTTTTGAGTGAGTTCTACACTTGGACTTATGAACCAATACGAGCCTCGTATGGGATAGGTTCGTACCATATTGGTGGTTTTATAATCCTTATTTGAATGAACTCATTTGATTTTGATTGCATTGGCAGGTATGGGATAGGTTCGTATCATATTGGTGGTTTTATAATCCTTATTTGAATGAACTCATTTGATTTTGATTGCATTGGCAGGTTGTTCGAGGTTAATCTTTCGAACACAGACTGATAACTTGTGAAAAAAATATGGCTGTGTAAGTTTCTAACACTTCCTCTGTTCTTGTTAGTGTTTGTGATTTACATTGAACTATACTTTGAATATGGTTCATTATAGAGGATTAAATAGTAATCTGTTATTGAATTTGAGTTTTTGATCTTTACTAGGGTTGCTTCGGCTCCGGGGAAGGTTTTAATGGCTGGTGGTTATTTGGTATTGGAGAGGCCTAATGCAGGAATCGTGCTTAGTACAAATGCTCGATTTTACGCAATTCTTAAGCCTCTTTATGATCCACTTGAATCTGACAGTTTGGCAGTGGTGAGTGATCTTCATTAAAAGTTTTTTTAGTCATCTTTTTAGTATTGTGATAATCACCAGTATGAAGTCGTTTTAATGTGATATCAAGCTTTGTTTCATACTAGCATTATGCATTATGTAGTGAGTGTAATTTATACATTTTACCACTCAGGAGTGGATGGATCTTAAAGTCAACTCTCCTCAAATGTCAAGAGAAACTACATACAAAATGTCACTAAAAGATTTTACACTTCAGTGTTCAAGGCAAGTTATGTTATACAAGTTGTGAGGATTTTGTATTTTCAAGGTGTGGCCTCAAGTCTTATAACTGATCTTCATTGACTTCTGTTTAAATATCAGTGAATCAAGGAACCCCTTTGTCGAGTATGCAGTCCAATATTCCATAGCAGCAGCATATGCCACACTCGAGAAGAATAAAAGGAATAAATTGCTTAAATTGCTGTCACAAGGTAAAATTCTTTAGCCTGTTACACATGTTACTGAATAATAATGAACTCCATACTTGATGACTAACTGGTCATTTTTGCAGGTATGGATATTACAATCTTAGGTTGCAATGACTTCTATTCATATCGGAATCAGGTATATATCCATCCATGTTGTAAATTTAACTTATTGTTATTTAATTTTTTTACAAGAAAATTGTACTACTTTAGATTGAAGCACGTGGGCTCCCTTTAGTCCCAGAATCATTGGCCACTCTTCAGCCATTCACATCAATTACTTTCAATGCCGAAGAATCAAATGTAGAAAATTGCAAACCAGAAGTTGCAAAAACTGGATTAGGGTCGTCTGCAGCTATGACAACTGCTGTAGTAGCTGCTTTGCTAAATTATCTTGGAGTTGTTGATCTTCCACATTATAGTACAAATCAAAAGAATGATGGAAGTTTGGATCTTGATTTAGTGCATATGATCGCTCAAACAGCGCATTGTATCGCTCAAGGGAAAGTTGGCAGTGGATTTGATGTTAGCTCTGCTGTTTATGGCAGTCATCGTTATGTTCGTTTTTCGCCAAATGTCATATCTTCAGCTCAGGTGTCTCTCTTTTCTATGTAAGATAGAATATTTATTATATTTGTACTAATTAGCTCAGGATATGTAAACATAAGGTTGGTTCATGATTGCAGGGAGCTGTCGACACCACACAGTTAGATGAAGTCATTGGTGATGTCTTGAAAGGAAAGTGGGATCACGAAAGGACTAATTTCTCGTTGCCACCATTAATGAATCTGGTGATTACGCTTCTCCTGTCATAGCTAAGTATTGCATACAAATACATTATAGAGGTTCAAAAACATGCGGGTTGGGTAATGGGTCAATTGAAAAGGTAATCTCTTTAAAATAAAATGATTCAGAACATTGTAAGAATTTGACCCATTTGACCCGTTATGAAAATACGAACTTAACTGACTAGCTTCCATATAAATGAACTGAAATCGTCACCTGTAATAGTGTAATGTGTATTTTATGGTAGTATTATTTTTTTGTACTTAAGAAAACTGTATTTGTTTTATTTATGTGTTCTTTTCTTGTTTGTAGTACTTTGTACAACCAACTGATTATTAGTTATTAGTTAATATACTAACTATCGAACCTTTTGCTGAAGATTTTGGGAGAACCAGGAAGTGGAGGATCGTCTACACCGTCAATGGTTGGCGCTGTCAAGAAATGGCAAAAGTCTGACCCACAAAAGTCAAAGGATACATGGAACAAGTTGTCAGAGGCAAATTCAGCACTTGAAGCACAGTTTAACTTGTTAAGTAAATTAGCTGCAGATAACTGGGACTCATACAAAGCTGTCATCACCGGCTGCAGCATGTTAAAATCAGAAAAGGTCCACGATCCATTTATTTAACCTAGTAGCACGCTAAAAAAATGTTAACTGATATTCTATTTCGATTGCAACTTATACAAATTACTTGACTTAACCACCCTAGGAGTCAATATATGATAAATCCTCGATGTTTATTGTTTAAGATGCTTAAAATCTATAACCCTATGGCCAAACCATTTCTTTTCATGTATAAAGAAATCAGCTCCATGAATCTTCATATTTAAGAAAAATTACTTGTGCCGATTACATTGATCCGAAGTTTATTGAATATTTGAGCAGTGGATGGAGCAATTCAGTGAAGCAGCTCATGTAGAAATTGTTAAAGCATTATTGGGAGCTAGAGGTGCAATGCTTAAGATCCGGTTCCACATGAGGCAGATGGGCGATGCTGCAGGCATCCCAGTCAGTTCGTTAAACCTATTTCGCTCATGTTAAAATAAATATATATATCCTTTAACTTTTGTCCATCTTAGTTATCCTTACTTTAGTTCTAATATCTAAAATCTATTTACTCATTTTTATCGCTGTAACAGTTGATTAAGTGGCTCAAGTACTAATTATATGCGTTTGCAGATCGAACCTGAATCACAAACTCGACTCCTGGACGTGACCATGGACACAGAAGGTGTCTTGTTAGGTGGTGTTCCTGGTGCAGGTGGATTTGATGCCGTTTTCGCTATTACTTTAAGTGACTCAAGTACAAATTTGACCAAAATATGGAGTTCCCATAATGTTTTGGCAATGCTAGTGAGGGAAGATCCGCACGGTGTTTCTATAGAAAGTGATGATCCTCGGGCCAAGTAATATATCTCAAGTAACGCATTTTTGTTCATTGTATTGTTAAATCTTGGCACTTTTGCACTTCCAGTCCCAGAAGTATGGTGTTTATTAACGGTTTCTCATTTCTTATGCGTTATTTATCAGGTCAAAGAAAGTAATTCGAGTTATAAAAAGTTAGTTATATGAACTATTGAAACTTGACTAGCAACCATGTAGATAGGATAGGAACGACGTATTGATGCATGCTAAACTTTTGAATGCATAACTAGTTTAGATTAGCCTTGTTATTCAATCTATTTGACGCATTCTCGACAATTGACTACCTAGAGATATACGCAGTGAAGGAACCAGGTTGGGTCCGAGGGTTCCCGGGACACTCATTATTTTTACGGTGTTGTGCTAGTTAATAATCTCAAATTTTCAGAAATGCGTCTTATTTCATAAATGCGTCTTATTTCATAAATGCGCCTGGTAGTTTTTAGTTCTAGTTTCGTCCTTGAATATACGTGTTGTTTAGAAGAGGTTGACTCAAGAACCGGTACATAATATTAATGGATTTAAAAAGTCAATTGTCAGTTCCAACTCTAGTATTGTAACTATTTTTTTTTTTTTTTTCAGTTAACATATATTAAATAAATAAATAAATAAAATAAAATTGATTGTGTAAGTTAAGGTGAGTTATATTAAATACCAAACTTTTCTTACATACCAAGAGACTCATCCCCACCATCCATATAAAAAGAAATCAATGGTTGAGAATAAAAGCATTTTAATATTTCACCCATTTTTTATAATTTAAATATCTCTTAAACCGTTAATCGTTAAGCGAAAATAATTACACCATCGCGACGAGCATTTAATTATCTTTCTATAGACGGGCAACTTTGACATAGTTTCAAAAAAAAAAAAAAAAAAAAAAAAAAAAAAAAAAAAAAAAAATCGTTTTTTTTACTTTTTGTTTCGTGGCCGAAAAAATCATATATGATTTTACATATCATATATGATATTACATATCATAGAAATATATCAAAGTGCCTATCTATAGAAAGATAATTAAATGCTCGTCGTAACGGTATATTTTTTTTCGCTTAACGATTAACGGTTT
>LBNU01022501.1:16171-35255 GCA_014162995.1 Artemisia annua
GGCGTCACCAAATTGCACTACGAACTCTCTGGCCCGTCACGAGTCTTTTTCCAATTCTGGACTTCACTTGTTCCTGACGGCGTCACCTTGTAGAGTGTGACGGCGTCACCTTCTGTAATCTTCAAGGTCTTTTGAGTTTTTGTTGTTTTCCGCACTTTTTCACTCCGAAAACGCCCGAAAATGCTTCTTTTGTGATTTTCCCTTCAAAAGTACCTAAAATGAGAAAAGAAACGACTTTGGGTGAAATCCAAACCAAAAACATACGAATTAGGACTCAAACCGACCCCTAAAAACGTAACATTTTTCGTCTCATCAAATACCCTTACACTTGAGATTTGCTTGTCCTCAAGCAAATGCGCTTTTATTCCCAATTGAAAAACAAGTTAGAGGTCATTTAATGCGAACTTAAAAGTAATTACAAGATTTAGTCGTTCCGCTTTACTCAAAATAAGCACGGAGAAAATATACTAGCACCTCTCATGTAGTGTTTGGATACTCACATCTCTCGGTTGATAATATGTAGATATAATATAAAGGAAATGGACAATATCACTCACTACCTGTCATAATAAATAGATTACCATAGGCTTGAGAGAGGATCAAAACCTTCTCCACTAAGGCGTAAGCACCTAGGATAACTATCAAAGAGGGCTTTACAAAAGGGTTATAACGGGAGGTTTAGGGATATGGAAAAACACGGTTTGGTTGGATAAGGGATAGTTTACTGGTGGCTAGTCAATCATCTTATTTAGTTACATATACAAGTGGCGTTGCCAAGCCAAGACTAGACTCAATCTTAAACTATCAAAAACAAAACAAAACAAAACTAAGAAATAAAAGATAGGTGTGGATGGTAGTCCGTATGTTTTTTTTTTTTTTTTTTTTTTTTTTTTTTTTTTTTGCATACCTTTTTACCCTACCATCCAAAATAATACATCAATGGGGATTAAGCTTTCCCCTTACACTTGAACTTTTACATACTTTACATTTACTATTCTACGACTCGAATTGAAATAATTAAAACACTTGGAGTACTTTTGAAAACGTTTAGCACATATGGGGGTAATAAATGATGTTCTTCCCCATTACTCCATAACACTAGTACTTTACCCATGAGTCCCAATCATCCCAAAACAATATGTACAAGATATGACTCGACTTAGCAACAACGTAACTAATTAGATAATTGACAAGGGTTTAACAAATAACAATAATGCACTAAAGGTGAGTGCATACAAGGTAGGCTAAGGCGATTTGGTTGCACATTTGGGGTGGATTGTAAACAAATTCTTCCTTTAAGTATGATGCTTAAAGTTAGAAACGAAAGGGATAGGCTCTGAGGGGTGTACTAGGGGTATCGTGTACCAAAGATGGGTACATCGCAAAGGTGTGGGAGAATTACTTGACCAATGTAGCCAATGTAATTATAATACAGGTTTAAAACAAGGGTTATCCTAATGCCTCTTATCATGTAGTTAATCCTAATCTACACGAATGTAGTCTCACTTGTGGACTCGGAATGGTCACTAACGCAAGTTCTAGAATCTAAGTATTACCGGTACACACATGGGCACTAAAGTTGAGTGCTTCTCTTCCTACCAATTCTAGGGGTGAACCTCACATATTTGGGTGGAAAATTTTTGGTGGTACGGTTTTTTGTGCTAGTCATAAATTCTCCTATCCATGAGACGCTTATTAGGACTAAAGTTTCCCTCCTAATTAATGTAAAAAATTTTAAATTTGCTCTAAAATTACTCTAACAAGTGTTTCTTTTGGTTTTATTACACACTACTCTTAAACAAGCAAAAATCAAGCAATATTGATGAGGTTTCATTAATCTACCCTTATTTACCCCCCTTACACTTAAGTTGAACATTGTCCCCAATGTTCGAAAATAAGGAATGGAAAAGATAAAAGGTTAAAAGAATGAAATCGGATACTCCCCTGATTCGTTCTTTATGCAAGTGAAGTAACACGGTTAGATCCTCCTCCAAGAAGACGAACTATCAAAGCTTCCCTTCCAGTATATGCATCATCTTCTTGTCCTAAATAACCTGTTAGCATGGAAACACTACAAGAAACCTTGCGTAAAATCGGCGGCATTATTCATATATATATAGACGTATACCTAGAAAGCAAGTAAGATATAATGCTTGTGGAATGATTTTTCTACAGATTTCCTGGAATTCATAAGAGAGATTTTAACAAACATACAAGTTCCGTTAGTAAACTTTAATCAACAAATAAATTCCAGATTTTTGCACCTGACGTCGTCAGGTATTAACTCCTGACGCCGTCAGAGTGTTCTGACAGAAAGTTTAAGTTGAGTTTCCGGAAAATTTCTTGGAAAACCTTTGTCTCAATTCCTGGGAATTCTGCAGAAAAAATCATTATGACTCGATACAAGCATTTGACTCTAACAATTACGAATATGTAGACTAATTTCATTGTTATGTTTCATGTTCATTCGTTCTATATTAACCGATTTGGATGTCTCTTACACTTAGCTTTTGCGAATTACCTTTATATGTGATTAAGACGAAGTTAAAAACAAAATAAAGCATTTTCACAATTTAGTTTGAAGCATGAATCAATAGCCAAAAATATAATTTACATACGGAAACAAATACACACAAAAACACACAAAACATGGGTTGCCTCCCAAGAAGCGCTTTTCTTTATTAATGAGTCTTGTAGCTAGACTCGAGGCCTTGCCTCATTACGTGACTTCTTGTTCAAGACTAATGTCTTCTTCCTCAATCATTTCGTTCCCGCTTTCTTTATAGTGTTTAACACATTGTATATTAACCACAAATTCCCTTCCGTCATCATCGATTAAAGTTACTGCCCCGGTCTTTGAGGAACCTTTCACTACGAATGGCCCATACCATCTTGACCTAAGTTTTCCGGGAAATAATCTTAAACGAGAGTTATACAATAGCACCTTATCTCCTTCCGAGAATTCCTTGGGTCTTTTGATTCTTTGGTCATGCCATCTCTTTGCCCTTTCTTTATAGGATATAGAGGATTCATAGGCCTCTAGCCTTAACTCATCAAGCTCCTGTAATTGAAAAAAACGATTTGTTCTAGCAATAGTATAGTCCATGTTGCAAGATTTTAATGCCCATAATGCTTTGTGCTCTAACTCTAGTGGGAGGTGACATGCTTTTCCATAGACCATGCGGAATGGAGTCGTTCCTATGGGTATCTTGTAAGNCATGCGGAATGGAGTCGTTCCTATGGGTGTCTTGTAAGATGTTCTGAATGCCCACAAGGCTTCATCGAGCTTAAAGGACCAATCCTTCCTTTTTTGATGGACTGTTTTTTCGAGTATTCGCTTGATTGCCCTATTTGTGTTTTCCACCTGACCGTTAGTTTGAGGATGATAAGCGGTGGAAAAACGGTGGGAGACTCCATATCTCTTCATGGCTTTCTCCATTTGCGCATTGCAGAAATGTGTCCCCCGATCACTAATCAGGGCTTTAGGAATGCCAAACCGGGCAAAGAGTTTTTTTAAGAAATGGATGACTACTCTAGCATCGTTAGTTCGTACAGCTTGCGCTTCCACCCATTTGAGACATAGTCGATAGCCACCAAAATATACTCGTTTCCTCCTGAAGAAGGGAACGGTCCCATAAAGTCGATTCCCCAGACATCGAACACTTCACAGATTTGTATATAGTTCTGTGGGGCTTCGTCTCTCCTTGAAATATTATCAGCCCTTTGACATGCGTCGCACTCTTGTATCATTTGCTTTAAATCACGGAATATCGTGGGCCAATAGAATCCTGCCTCAAATATCTTTCGGGCAGTCACATTCACCCCATGATGCCCCCCGGATGGGCCAGCATGGCATTCTCTCATGATTCTGACCGCTTCTTCTCCGGAGACGCATCTCCTGATAATTTGGTCTGGGCATCTTCGGAACAAGTAAGGCTCATCCCAAAAGTAATATTTCAGTTGAGAGAAGAACCTCTTCCTTTCTTGGCCGCCCATACCATCAGGGGTAGCTCTACTTGCGAGGTAATTGGCGTAGTCCGCATACCATGGTTCCGAGTCGTCGATTAGCATGAGTTGCTCATCTGGAAATGAATCTCGAATCTCGCCCGTGTCAGTTTCCTGCTCGCTTGGGTTTTCGAGTCGTGACAGATGGTCAGCGGCGAGGTTTTCCGCTCCCTTTTTGTCGCGTATTTCGACATCGAACTCTTGCAACAACAAGATCCAACGAATCAATCGTGGTTTGGCATCTTGTTTAGCAAAAAGATAACGGAGGGCTGAGTGATCCGTGAAGACAACTGTTTTTGAGAGGACCAGGTATTGGCGGAACTTGTCAAAGGCGAATACTACGGCCAACAACTCCTTTTCGGTAGTGGTGTAGTTCTCTTGGGCGGGATTCATGGTTTTGCTAGCATAATATATGGGCTGGAAGTGTTTGTTGAGCCGTTGGCCTAACACTGCCCCGACTGCATAATCACTAGCGTCACACATGATTTCGAAAGGAAGCTTCCAATTTGGAGTGACCATAATTGGTGCTTGAGTGAGTTCCCGTTTTAATCGATCGAATGCATCTTTGCATTCAGGGGAGAAATCGAATGGGGCATCTTTTACCAACAATTGAGTCATTGGTCTAGCTATCTTAGAGAAATCCTTGATGAACCTCCTATAGAAACCTGCATGTCCCAAGAAGCTGCGTATCTCCTTAACGGTGGTCGGATATGGTAACTTGGAGATAGCCTCTATTTTTGCCTTGTCCACTTCAATTCCACTTCCCGAGATTTTGTGCCCTAGCACAATCCCTTCTTTTACCATGAAGTGGCATTTTTCCCAGTTCAGGACCAAATTGGTCTCCTCGCAGCGTCTCAGCATCTTTTCTAAGTTAGCAAGACAGCGGTCGAACGAATCCCCGAAAACCGAGAAGTCGTCCATGAAGACCTCCATGCTATCTTCCATTAGCTCATGGAAGATTGCCGTCATGCAACGTTGGAAGGTGGCGGGAGCATTACACAGTCCAAAGGGCATTCGCTTGTAGGCAAAGGTACCATAGGGGCATGTAAATGTGGTCTTTTCTTGGTCCTCAGGGGCGATGGGGATTTGAAAATATCCTGAGAAACCATCAAGAAAGCAGTAGTATTCATGACCCGCTAGCCTTTCTAACATTTGATCAATAAATGGGAGTGGGAAGTGATCTTTCCGGGTGGCATCGTTTAGTTTCCTATAATCAATGCACACCCGCCACCCAGTTACTGTCCTTTGAGGTACTAGTTCATCTTTGTCGTTTTTCACCACCGTCATTCCTCCCTTCTTTGGCACGACTTGTACAGGACTAACCCACGGACTATCTGAGATAGGGTAGATTAGCCCTGCATCCAGAAGTTTGATGACTTCCTTTTTCACTACCTCCTTGATGTTGGGATTAACCCTTCTTTGAGGTTGCACACTCGGTTTATAATTCTCCTCCATGAGAATTTTATGTGTGCAGAACGTTGAGTCGATCCCCTTAATATCAGCCACACTCCAGGCAATAACTTCCTTGTACTTTTTCAAGACCTCAATGAGCTTGCCCTTCTGTTCGTCCCCTAAGGTGGCATTTATGATAACCGGCAGTTGATCCTCTCCTTGGAGGAAGGCATATTCCAAGTGGGCTGGGAGTTCCTTAAGCTCTAGTCGAGGTGGTTCGATGATAGAAGGCTTAAGTTTGTTCTCGGGCTTACAAAGCTCGAGGGGCTCAACCTTTTCGAATCTGGGGTAGAACGAGACCGAGTTGACTTCTCCTTTGCTTTCTCTTTCGAAAATGGACGGTGTAGGATCTTCTTGCAACCAGCCGGCCTCTACTTCTTCGTCGACACATTCGTCAATGATGTCGGTCAGCTCATTGACTTCGCCGATGAAGAATAATTGGTCGGCTGCTTCAAGTGAAAGATTCATGGTGTCCTTGATATCAAAAGTCAAACTGTCAGCTCCCACTCGTAAAGTGAGTTTACCGTCATGAACATCAATGACAGCTCGGGCGGTTGCTAGGAATGGCCTTCCTAAGATGATGGGTACGAGATCATCTTCCTCCATCTCAAGGATGACGAAGTCGACCGGGAATTTGAATTTACCTACCTTAACTAGCACATTCTCGCATATGCCTAAGGGGTATTTGACTGACCTATCTGCGAGTTGGATGCTCATACGTGTGTGTTTGAGCCCTGAGTAGCCTAGTTTTTGGAACATAGAGTATGGCATTAGATTAATGCTTGCCCCAAGATCAGCTAGAGCGTTCTTAACAGATAAGGATCCGATGGAGCAAGGTAAGGTGAAACTACCCGGGTCATTTACCTTCTCTGGCAAACCTCGCTGGACAACCGCCGAACATTCTTCTCCTAGAGTCACAAAGCCTTCTAGCTTTGTTCTGTTGGCGAGGAGCTTTCTGAAGTATGTACTATATTTGGGCATATGGTAACATGCATCCAGAAGGGGTATGGTGACAACTGAGTCTTTTAGGTATGACAGGAATCTCTTGTTGTCATTCTCGCTCTTTTGCTTCTTGAGACGGGACGGATATGGGATTCTTGGCGATTGCTTGAAGGGAGTCGTTGGGGAGGGTGCCGCTTGAGGAGGCTGCTCAGGGGTTTCGTCGTCTACATGTCTTTCTTCCTCTGGAGGGGTGTTAGGTTTGGTGGTGTTGGGTCTTTGGGTTGGGTATGGAGGATCTGAGGTTGTGGTACCGGCACGAGTGGTGATAGCAAGTAGAGGGCCTTTTTGATCCGTGTCGGGATCGATGTGGCCCTCGAGAGCAGCATGGAGTTCCATAAACTTGCTTCTCAAATCGTTTTGCTGGTTAGCGATGAGATTGCCAAGGCCTTTTAGTTGTAGGTCTTTCTCTAGCGTGAAGTGCCCAAGGTCATCTTCGAAAGTGCTCCTAACCAAGAAGTTAGGATCTCCTTCTCCTTCCTTCCTGATCACACGATTTCCCCAAGGGGTGAAGTCATCGTTCTGATAGAAAGTCAAGAGGGACGGGTCATCAAAGATGTCATGACTTGACAGGCATGCTTGCTCGGTGGGGGTGCTTTCCCTACATTCCTCTATTTCGTGAGGACCCCCACAGTGGTCGCAGATCAGGTATGGGTTGGAGAGTGGCTTAAGGGATTGTGAGCCGTTCAGGTATGACACTTGGCTTTGGATTTTACTTAGGCGGCTTTCGAAGGAAGGATTTTTCATAATTTCGGATATGCTGAGTACCGACTCTGGTTCATCCCAGGTGTCGTCTTGGTCTTGGGCGTACTCCTCAATTCTATTCCATCCTTCCTCTGCGCTAAGTTCGGATATTCTTCCTTTGCTTGAGCTATTGATTCCCCTCCGATCGGTTGGGGATGCTCTATCATAGAAGAGTTGAACAAGAAGCCAGAGTTCGAGACCGTGATGAGGGACTTGTCTTAATAGATCCTTGAATCGGGTCCATGATTCATGGATAGGTTCCCCTTTTTCGATGCAGAAGCGAAGGATTTTATCTCTGAGTGCTGAAGTTCTTCCTATGGGGAAAAACTTTTCACAAAACTCGGAGGTGAGCTGTTCCCATGTGAATATGGATTCGGCAGGGAGTTTGTTGTACCAATCCTTGGCTTTATCAAAAAGGGTGAAAGGGAAAAATCGCAGCCTAGAGGTATTCTTAGTGGCTCCGTCCGTATGGATGGTGTCCACTATTTTCAGGAAGTTTTTGATGTGTTGGAGTGGGTCTTCTGATTTAGATCCATGGAACTCGCACACACTTTGAACTAGCCAAACGTCGGTTGCACGCAAGGCTCCATCTGTGTGCTCATTCGGGAACACAATGGCATTAGCGAAACCACGAGGTGTGGGAGAGGAGTAATCTCCAAGGCGTTTGGGGACATCGCTTTCAGAGATTTCGGTGTTTTGGTCGGATTGGGGGCTAGGGATTGTGGCATGGTCATCCTCTTCTTCAAAGAGGGTTTCATCCAAACCGATGGCAATGCCAACTGGTTCAGAAGCCGAGGAGCGTTGCCTCATCTTATGCATACTCCTTTCAGGGTCGTCGAAAGGATTGAAAAGATCTTCTGAGGTGCTACGGCTTCGAGTGATTCTATAACTAGAGGAGTTTTCGTTGACCATGATGGCGGTCGGAAACGGTTACGAACAGAGGCACAAAGAAAAAGAAAGACTAAAGGGGATCCTAGAAAAATAAAACAAAATCTCACTAGAAAGGAGTCTAGTGAGTAGACCTATCTAAGAATAAAATCTAACCTAAACAATAACTATTCCCCGGCAGCAGCGCCAAAAACTTGATGCGTACGGGACTACAACACGCACTACGTTTTACCTCTCGAGGGATCTCGAGAAGCTTGCAATCCCCACCAGGCAGTGTACCTGACCGATGTAGTATAGTGTAGTGGCAAGTACCGGGGGGATTGATCGTTCTCTCGCAGAGAATAGTGTTTGTTAGGCTAAAGGCTATTCTAATCTAGGTCTAAGGGTGGAAGAAGATTCTTTTTGTATTTTTATATTTTTATGAAAGCAGTAAATCTCTGGTTTTGGAGGATAGGGCGGAATTAGTTGCTAGTAAACTAACCCAAGTTATCTACTTTTAATCTACTTATATTTTTGTATTTTTGGTTTTGGGAAAATCAGTGGTGGAGAGTAGTGTTTACTTAGATTTCATTACTCCCTAACTATCTTTTACCATGTAATTAGTATGTTGAGTTTGCGTGGATGACGGGTGTATTCCTAAAAAGTCGTAGGGAGTGCGTTCAATTCCCTAACTCTATAAGTTCCTACCTCACTCTATGACGATACGTCAAGCATCCTATCATGAGCTCACCGATAGCAACCTATGCATGAAATACTACC
The DNA here is from genome assembly GCA_014162995.1 of Artemisia annua. Lineage (NCBI taxonomy): Eukaryota > Viridiplantae > Streptophyta > Magnoliopsida > Asterales > Asteraceae > Artemisia > Artemisia annua. The sequence goes on from LBNU01022501.1 coordinate 25,019, forward strand.
ATAAAATCGATAACGCACATACGATTCACGTTTCTAAAGACGTTCAAGCTTGTTACCGTATAGGAGATTATCCAGTTTTCTCTAGTCTAACGTAGATGAAACATTCACCCAAAAACAATCACAACATACACATCACATGATAATCAATAGTTAGGTTTCATTAGATCTAAGCAAACACAAAGTAAATTAGCCTAGCATGTTGAGAGAAAGACAACCACAAGCATAAATCACACAACACATAGACATATTGTATGAATAAAGACTTATCTTGGATTAAACATGCAAGTTAGAGGGGTTAGGATACCCTCTAAGGTCTGTAGTACACGTACTAGGGTTTAAACCTAAAGTTCTCCACTCCAAAATTCGACTAAAGTTCCACCAAAGTTATATAAAATAAAGAAAAATCGTTCTATATATATAGAAAACGCGGGCTGACGGCGTCAGCCCAATAGGTGACGTCGTCAGCTCGGCGATTAGGGTTTCCTGACGGCCTTCCTTGACGTGGTCATAATTGCTGGTTCCAGATCTGACGGCCTTGGTTGACGGCGTCACCAAATTGCACTACGAACTCTCTGGCCCGTCACGAGTCTTTTTCCAATCCTTGACTTCACTTACTCCTGACGGCGTCACAATGTAGAGTGTGACGGCGTCACCTTCTGTGATCTTTAAGGTCTTTTGAGTTTTTGTTGTTTTCCCACTTTTTCACTCCGAAAACGCCCGAAAATGCTTCTTTTGTGATTTTCCCTTCAAAAGTACCTAAAATGAGAAAATANTAGGGTTTAACCCTAAAGTTCTCCACTCCAAAATTCGACTAAAGTTCCACTAGGTTATCTAAAATAAAGAAAAATCGTTCTATATATATAGAAAACGCGGGCTGACGGCGTCAGCCCAATAGGTGACGTCGTCAGCTCGGCGATTAGGGTTTTCTGACGGTCTTCCTTGACGTGGTCATAATTGCTGTTCCAGATCTGACGGCCTTGGTTGACGGCGTCACCAAATTGCACTACGAACTCTCTGGCCCGTCACGAGTATTTTTCCAATTTTGGACTTCACTTGTTTCTGACGGCGTCACCTTGTAGAGTGTGACGGCGTCACCTTCAGTAATCTTCAAGGTCTTTTGAGTTTTTGTTGTTTTCCGCACTTTTTCACTCCGAAAACGCCCGAAAATGCTTCTTTTGTGATTTTCCCTTCAAAAGTACCTAAAATGAGAAAAGAAACGACTTTGGGTGAAATCCAAACCAAAAACATACGAATTAGGACTCAAACCGACCCCTAAAAACGTAACATTTTTCGTCTCATCAATTACTCACATAAAGACAAAAATGTCAACATTAGTGTTCACAAGAGTATTTTTTTTAGTTCGCTACTCAGAAGATGATTTTTTGACAACTATAACTCTTTTTTATGGCATTTTCCCTAACTTATTCACAAAAAACTTGTGTTTTAAAGACTGTTTTTATACATAATATGATGGTTATGTAGTGTGGAACACAAAGGTAATAGGAAGTGAGAATTTGATAGGCTGCGAGACTGTGTTCTTTATAATAGTCAAATTTGATCGCCATTAACAAAGGGAGGTTTAAAGTTATAGTTGTTGATGGTGGCAACCATTTAAGAGATGAGGATTTTGATAACCGCATGGTTGAATACTTGGTTTTAGAGGTCAATAGGATGTATAATGATGCGGAATTTGCAAGACCTCGCAAAAGGTTTTGCTTCTCGAAGGATCTCAAGAAGTTTTGCAATCCTCCAGGCAGTGTACCTGATCGTTGTAGTGTAGTATAGGTAAATCTGGGGGATTGATCGTTCTCTAGGGGAATAGTATCGTTAGGTCCAATTTGAATTTCAAGATAGGTCTAGAGGTGAGGATGATTTTTTTTTTGTATTTTTTATATTTTTTTAGAAAGCAAATAAAATCTCGGTTTTGGAAGAGTGGGCGGAATTAGTTGCTAAACAACTAACCCAAAAACTAATTTTTATAAAAACTAAAGTTAAACTAATGACAAGAAAAATAAATTGGTAAACTTCTTATGGTGGGAAAACGTGTTTACTTAGATAAAATTACTCCCTAGTTATCTCCTACTGATATGTTGAATTGTCACGTCCTTGTTTTAGTTGAAGCGTTGAATTCCTTAATATTGGTCGTGGGGTGGTGCCGAAGTCCCAAACTCTATGAATATTAGTCTTCCCTAAAAACCTTAAAGTCTATTAAGTTTTCTAGGATCAACAAGCCGCAATTCACGCAATAAATACAAGGGGAAAACCAATAGTGCACTCTTCGGTTGCGTTCTCTAAAACGTTCAAGCTAGTTACATATAAGAGGTCAGCCAGGTTTTTTAGCCTAACGCGAGACAATCAACTAAACAATAGACAACAAATCAATGATCAACAACTAGGTTTCATTAGATCTAAGTAAATACTAATAAACTTAAGCTAGCATGTTAAAGCAAAGAAAAGATAAACAAGTAATCAAACAACACATAGACATATTGAATGATTAAAAGGATAACTTATCTTTAATTGAACATGGATGAAAAAGGCTGAAAAGCCTTACAAGAACCCTGAAAATCGTTTAGGGTTTTCTCCTACAAAGTGTTACATATTACAATGAAAAACATTCAAAAATATATATAGTTTTACACTTCTGATGGCGTCAGCTTATGGATCCTGACACCGTCAGCTTGCCGTCATTAGCGTTTCGTCTTGTGCAAGTCGTCGTTCTGACAGCGTCACTTAGTAATTTCTGACGTTGCCACCTTCATCTTGACGCCATCCCTTAGTAATAGTTTTGGGCCGTCTCTTGTTGACTTAAAACGTGACTCCCTCCTTCAAAATACACCTGACGCCGTCAGGTGCAAATGCTTGAATTATCTCTGAAGCGACGTGTGTTAAATCCCATCCAGCTCAAATAACAAGTGACGGCGTCACGATGTAGCGTGTGACGCCGCCAGCCTTCCTTTTTCTGACGGGTTTTTGTTAGGATCACGTTTTACTATTTATCAAGTGTCGGTTATTTACACTTTGTAATAGGTTGGTCAAGTTTATTATTATTTATGTTTTATATTACTAGGCTTATGTATAAAAGCCCAAAATCCCAAAAGGCTTGGCTAAAGCCCACGTTAGATATGATAGGGAGGAAGAGACTGTTGCCCTAACTCCTTCCCTATAAATAGAACCTTATGTAACTCATTATAATTGTTGGTTTATTTGATATCTTAGCTAAACTATTGTTCATTCATATATCATATCTTATAAATCATCCATTCTATCTTTTTATCTCATTTCTATCATTACTATACTTGTGTATTCATAATATGGTGACTTAACAAGTGGTATCATCGCTAGAAGAAGGTGTTGAAACATTTTGTGTGGTTGTCGCGCTTAAAGTTTTGTTCTTTTCGCTATTTATGTCAAAATCTTGTATCTTTAGTGTTTGTTTCTTGGCTTTTAATACATCTTTGATTACAAACTTGTGTTATAAACCACAACAAACAAGAACTTGCACTTATTGCTCGAGCTTTCAGCAAATTCTCAAACAAGTCCAACAACAGTCTCCGCACTTCATTTAACACAAGGAATCAAGCTGTTGTTCAAGATGGACGAGTTGAGATTCATAATCATAATTATGGAAGATCAGGTTCAGGAAGCTACATGGGTAATTTTGGGAATGGACAGCGGTTTAATGCTAATGGTAGATTTAGGAACAACAATGGTGCTGTTGAAACTGGGAATACATAATCTGGGAATACAGTGGTTAGGTGCTATAACTGGAATGGGAAATGTCATTTGGCAACTGCATGTCCTAAACCGAGAACTCGTGGAAGCGCATTTCACAAGCAAGCATTACTCCTAGCTCTTAAGGATGAAGCAGGTGGAACTTTCACAGAAACGTACAACAACTTCATGGCCAATGCATATTCTGATGATGATATGGAGGACTTAGAAGCTAATGTTGCTGTGATGTTAATGGCAAACATGCAGGAACTTCACATGAGTGATTCAGGCCCAGTGTATGACAATGATGGTCTGTCTCAGGTATCTGATCCAAACACATGCCTGATACATGCATCACCCATTGCATCTGCATCAGACGAGGAGCAGGTTTCTCAAAATGATTCATTCTTATCTACCAAAGAGGATGACAAATTAACACATTTGTTACATTTGACGATGCCGATCAAATTAACCCGGTTGTTACATTTGATGATCCAATTGATGATCATAACAATGATCAAATTGAACAAAATGAACCTACGATTGGTCCAGATCCAGAACTCATGACCTTACTTTTGACCAACCAAACCCAGCTCATAAAATGTGATGAAATCAATGCTAAATTAAAAGCCAAAATTGCATCATTGACTAAGAAATTTGAGTGCTGTAAAATACAACTCACAAATTTTGAAACACGAGAAAATCGAGAAAAAAGTTTTGAAGTTGCTTTTTGATAAGGCGAAAAGTGTACCGCTTTTCGGGGGTCATCTAAGCCCTAAATCGTATTTATTTCATCAATTATTGCCCTAAATCATTCCTTTTGTCATTTTAGGTACTTTGGAGAGAAATTCTGGAAAAGAAAGCATTTTGGACGTTTTTGGAGCATAAAAGTGAAGNGGGTTTTAGAAGATGTTTAGAGAGATTTAGATCTGAAAATTTTCGTGCAAAAGGTGAGGAAAAATACCAGATTTAAGGTGGTATTTATAGGAGAAAAATTCTGACAGTTTCTGACAGGGGAGCGTGGCCGCTCCCCTTAATTGTGGCCGGCCCCCTTAAAATTAAGCGGGCCGCCCCTTATAATTAAGGGGGCCGCCCAGCTGTAACGGCCAGAAACTTTGTTTTTTAGTGGGGAAAGTTTATTTGGTGAAAAACTAACTGATTTTGGTTAAAAATTTGAATTCATATATTTAGTATGATTAAAACATTTTTTTTTATTACCAAAAGTGTTTTTCAAAAATATATAATATGTTTATATAATTAAAAAAACTTTGTGATAATTAATTAAATACCCCTTTGATCATGAGATGTATTAAGCACTTGTTTATTCATACCTTAAGTGATTGTTGAAGCATACTCGAGACGTTGAGATGTCGAGAGACGTTGACGTATGAATGGATAGATGATTTGTGATTACAAGTAACTTAAACACTTTACGTTATGTGTTGTAACTTACATCTTTGTCATCATCAAAACATGAAGAGGATGTTTAGATTAAATATCGTAATATAAATATCCTAATATTTATGCCAACACACACCAATCAACCAATAATTAATAGTTAGGTTTCATTAGATCTAAGCAAACACAAGAAAAATCTAGCCTAGCATGTTAATTGAAAGACAAGCATAAGATATAATTAACCAACACATAGACATATTGATTAATTTAAGTGAGGACTTATCTTTAATTGAACATGAAGGTTTCAAGGGTGAAAAACCCTTGAAATTACAGCCAAAATCATCTTTAAGGTTTATCCCAAACTTGTACCAAAAGTTCCACACTAATGAATGAAAATTAGGAAAATATATATAGATTTTCCATTCTGACGGCGTCAGGCTATAGGTTATGACGTCGTCAGCTCGCCGTCATTAGGGTTCTCGGATGGCCTAGATTTACTTCTGACGCCGTCACCCTTTAAATTGCTCTGGGCCGTCACTCTTTAAGTTAACACCTGACAGCCTACATTCTTTAACACCTAACGCCTTCAGGTGAAAACATCTTGTTTTCTTCATAGGGCATCTAGGGTAATCTGACTTCACTCTTTTGTCAATGTTGGCTGACGGCGTCACCTTGTGACTCTGACGCCGTCAGGTAGGAAATCCAACTTCCTTTGAGACTTTGTCGTTTTCTTCACTTTTAAGCTCCAAAAATGTCCAAATATGCATGTTTTCCAGAATTCTTCTCAAAAGTACCTAAAATGACAAAAGGATCTATTTAGGGCAATATTTGATCATATTTACTCGAATTAGGGCTTAAATGACCCCTTAAAACGGGTACACTTTTCGTCTCATCAAATACCCTTACACTTGAGGTTTGCTTGTTCTCAAGCAAATAAGCTTTTATTCCAATTAAAATATGAGTTAGGGGTCATTTAACACAAATATAAAAGTAATTACAACAAGTAGTCATTCGACCCTAATCATAATAAGCACGGAAATCATACACTAGCACCTCACAAATAGTGTTTGGATACTCTCATCTCTCAAGTGTCATAGAATTATATCTCATAAATGAAAACGAAAAATATCTCTCACTACCTGTCATAGCAAATAGATTACCATAGGCTTGGGAGAGGATCAATTACTCCTCCACTAGGTGTAAGCACCTAAGATAAACTATCAAAGAGGGCTTTCAAAAGGGTTATAATGTAAGGTGTAGGGATATGATAAACACGGTTTGGTTGGAATAAAGGGTATTTTAATGTTGGCGAGTTAACTATCATGATCAAATACATGCACTATACAATGTTGCTAAGCCAAGACTCGACTCGATCTTAAGCTAAAAACAAATTAACAAAAACATAAACAAACATGAAAGAAACAGGATGGTAGTCCGTATGTTTTTTTTTTCATACATTCTTACCCTACCATCCAAAATTATACATCATAGGGTTCTCGGTTCTCCCCTTACACTTGAACTTTTACATAACTTTACAATTACTAATCTAATGACTCGAATTAAGATAATTGAAAAACTTGGAGTACTTTTAAAATATTTAGCATAAATGGGGGTAATAATGTTGTTCTTCCCCATTACTCCATTACACTAATACTTTACCCATGAGTCCCAATCGTCCCAAAACAATATGTACAAGGATATGACTCGACTTAGCAACCATGTAATCGATTAGATAATTAACAAAGGGTTTAACACAAATGTTGTCACAATAATGCACTAAAGGTGAGTGCATACAAGGTAGGCTAAGGCGATTTGGGTGTACATTTAAGTGGGGTGTAACAAATTCTCACTTTGAGTAAGATGCTCAAAGGTCGAAACGAAAAGATAGGCTCGAAGGGGTGTACTAGGGGTATCGTGTACCAAAAATGGGTACAACGCAAAGGGTGTGGGAGAATTACTTGACTAATGTAGCCAAAGTAATTATAACAAAAACACGGGTGTAAAAACAAAGGGTTAATCCTAATGCCTCTTATCATGCAGTAGATCTAACTACACGACTGTAGTCTCACTTGTGGATTTGAGATGGTCCTAATGCAAGTTCTAGAATCTAAGCGCTACCGGTACACACATCATAGCATCAAAGATGGATGCTTTTCCAACCAATTCTAGGGGTGAACCTCACATATTTGGGGTGGAAAATTTTTTTAGTGGTACGGTTTTGTGCTAGTCATATAATTTTCTATCCATGAGACGCTCATTAAGACCAAAGTCTCACTTCTAAATGTTGTAAAAAATTTTAAATTGGCGCTAAAATTACCCTAACAAATATTTCTCTCGGTTTTATTACAAATTTACTATCAAACAAACAAAAATCAAGTGCAATTGTATTCTCTAAGGTGCCTTCATTTACCCCCTTACACTTAAACCGAACATTGTCCCCAATGTTCAAATAGAAGATGCAAAAGTAAATAAAATGAAAGAATGAAATCAAATACTCCCCTGATTCGTTTGATGTGGATAGTGAGGTAACATGGTTAGATCTTCTTTCAAGAAAGATGAACGCTCAAAGCTTCCCTTCCGAAATATAAATCATCTTCTTGTCCAAAATAACCTGTTAACCTGAAAAAAAATAAAGGCCAACCTCGCATAAAATCGGCGGTATAATCTATAATAAGATATAATGCTTGTGGAATGAATATTTTTGCAGAATTCCTGGAGATTATAAGACAGAGAATTAACAAAACTTTTTATTTCCGGAAGAAAAACAAAACTTTCAAAAATTGCAGAAAAATATTGCCTGACGCCGTCAGGTTGTAACACATGACGCCGTCAGAAATGATCTGACAGAATTCTCATGTTAAATTTCCGGAAAAATTCTGGAAAAACTATATCTTACTTCCTGGAATTCCTGCAAAAATATCATTATGACTCGATACAAGCATTTGACTCAAACAAATACTAATATGTATGTTAATTTACATTGTTATGATTCATGTTCATTTGTTCTTATAAACCGATTTAGATTTCCCTTACACTTAGCTTTTACAAAATACCTTTATATGTAGTTAAGACGAAGTTAAAAACAAAATAAAGCATTTTCACAAGTTAGTTTTTGAATCAATAACAAGAAATATCATACATACGGAAACAAATAAAATCAAATAAACAAACAAATAAAACACAAAGCATGGGTTGCCTCCCAAGAAGCGCTTTTCTTTATTAACGAGTCTTGTAGCTAGACTCAAAGTCACCGTACCTTACGTGACTCCATCGTTGGTCTCGGTTTCCAGGTCATCCACTTGTCCGGTTTTATAATCTGGTCCTAACTTCAAACAATCCTTGTAGAGACCGAATATCCTTTCCATGACATAGTCTACTCCCCTACGTCTATCCTCGTCATTCCTATAGTAGACCGCTTGTTTAAGCTCTTTTTCAACGTTTGACAAGTTTTGGAATTGCTCTATCTTATATGGCATTTGGTAGTTCACTTCATCGGTCTCATCCTTAAATTTAACTATCCCTAAGGAAGGTTCATAAGTCATTCTCGAGACCTCAATAAACGGTTTTCCCAAGACTACTTGAGTTAAACTTGCATCGACTATTGGGCGGATATCTTCTACAATCACAAAGTCGGTGACATAGGTGAAGTTCCCTACATAAACCGGTAATCCCCTAACTCTTCCCGTGAAGTTACTAATCCATCCCCTATCGGGGAACACCCTATACCTAAGTTGAGTTTTCATTATCAAGTTGTATTGGGCTCTAGTCATGATGTTTATGGGAGATCTAGGGTCGATGTAAGCTTTCCACACATGCAAATGTCCTATGTTGCATGGTATGTTGAGATTAGAAGGGTCGCCCGTTTTGATAATCGGGTTACCTAAGAAGTATGGTGTCTCGGAGTCATCGAATAAATCCTTATGGTATGCCCTTTCTTCTCTAGTTGGTAACTTATTGAAGTAGTCTTCTCCATCATCTACTTCTTCAATCTTGCTTACCCTACTTTCCTTATCTACCTCGACTTCCTTAACTTCATCCCTAGGTTCATTATTTTCCTCACTCCTATCCAAGGTTGCAAAAATCGCGAATCGGTAGTCGGGCGGTCGACCACCTTGTAGCTTGTAATCGGTCTAGGCGGGATTAATCGGTGATTAATCGGATTGACAATACTGACAAATTTAGGTTATTTCCAACAAGTTTTGTGTATTTCCGGTGAGTTTTAGGTATTTTTGGCAAGGTGTTTTCTAAAAAAACAACTTGTAATAGACTTAAACAGTTATTATAAGTTATCAAAATAAGTTTACAGTAAGTTTTGGGTACTTTCGGCAAGATTTATAGGTTTCCGGAAAGTTTGACCACCATTGACCGACGTTGATCGTCGTTGACCATGGTTGACTTATGTGTTAGACCCAGTTACATAAATCGGCAAGGTCGGTGGCCTTGTAGCACCTAATCGGTGATTAATCGGCCTTGTAGACCTTGTTTTGCAACATTGCTCCTATCAATTGGTCTAATGGTGACAACGTTGACGAAGTGGACATGTTTGGATGAAGAAGGGTTCTTAATTTGGGGTCCGCTATTAGTGGTCCTAGCGTCCTTATGTGGAGTTGATAGCACTTGGTTGGTAAGGGCCTTCAACAAGTTGTCAATTTTATTGGTCATCTCTACTTGTTGTTGATTAAATTCGGATGTGAATTTAGCTATACGACCCCTACCACTCTTATCTCGACATGCATAATTATAATCCACATTCAAAAACCATCACCAACTCCTTCCTTACTGCTCTATTCTACTCTCATCTTCTCTCTCAATAACGCGCGATTTGCCACACTATCTTACGGCTACGGCGTTCATCAGCGATATTCGGCGCAGCGGAGAATTGGTTGAACCGAGACACCACCACTTGCACGAGCGCGTTGGAGAAACCCATACATTCTGGTTAGACATCGTGGTACAGGTACCACGACTCAACCCCGCAAACCCGTTTTTGTGCGCTCTAAACCCCACGCTACGGCGTCCGGTGATTTTCCAATATCAGAGGAGAAATGTATTTGAGAGATTCGATCGTTTCAGTCTCTGTGACCTCGGTTGTAAAATTGTCCGCACCAACCCTTCGACTTCTGCG
>LBNU01022503.1:13288-23616 GCA_014162995.1 Artemisia annua
AAAATTACAGATCAAATATGGTCTCTTTGGTCACCTTAACCTTCTTAACTTGAGTTTGGTTAGCATTGCATAAATGGTGAAAGTCCTATCAAAGGGCCACTAATTATGTATAATCAGTTTTGTAGGCTCTAGCTAAACAGTAAACGGATGGAGTGAAAGTGTATACACTCCAACAAATGGATACTGATACTTATTATTATAGAAATATGGAAGAGGAAAAACCGTCTTACCGCTTTTTGAAGTTCCAACGCTTTCTCAAGTCTCTTGACAATCTCATCAATATTTGGGCGTTGCGATCGTTCGTCCTTCAAGCAGTCATACGCTGTTTCCGCAAAAATGTTGAATGATTGAGAGTCCATTTGATTCCATAGCTCCCAATCAATTATTTCATCGAGTCTTTTCTCTCTATAATGGGTAACAGCCACCGGAGCCAAATACTTATTATTGTCATTGTCGATTTTTGATTCTCTACCACATAGTAGTTCAAACAATACTATCCCAAATGAGTAAATATCTGATTTGTGGCTCACACTTTTGGTCTCAATATATGTTGGGTCTCCATACCCATCCACATACAGAGGTGTATTAGTATGGAAAGAATTGTGCCTCTGAGATGCATTAATCTTCATGGAAAATTCAAAACCACGTAACTTGGGTTCCCAGCCGTCATTTAATACAACTTTGCCACTGGTAATGAACCGATGTATTACGCTAAAGTCGCGTTGCTCGTCATAATAAATGTAGCTCAATGCATGCGCAAGACCGACAGATGTCTCCAATCTTCGCACCCATGTCAACAACATCGGGTCACTTAGATGCAGCCTGAGACTTCCCCTGGCCATCTCATTCCTGTAAATATTGATCTTCTCATCATTTTCATCACAAAACCCAACTAAAGAAATCAGATTTTTATGCTTGAGACTTGAAAGCATTGAAATCTCCTTCCAAAACAGTTGTTCAGTTACATCATTCCATTCATCTTTATTAAACCTCCGAGCATCAATTTCAATCAACTCACCGGACCACCAGATTGTCCCCTTGTATATCTTATCTAATCCAGTTTCTTCAATGATATTTTCGTCATCAAAATTATTGGTGGCGGATAGAATATTTTCAAGGGGAATTTTGAGGTGAGCAAGATCATCCATGGGCGAATACATTATCTGTACAATAGTCATGTAAAAACGTGAGTTACAAAAAGGAAGTTTATCGAAGTGCATAATAACGCTTACAAACAGTTCGACGAAACTCCTAAACCTTTTTCTAAGACATGTTGAGCTATACATTTTGCCTTCAATGTTATATTGATCTTATATCGAGTCTAAAACTGTATATATCATGTACTTTATAGTTATTATGTTTGTGGATAATAACTGAAATAAGATCCATTTATAGTTTAGGAAGTACTTGGTCTTATTAGCTTGAAATTTTTTGGTTCTTAATGTTGTCGTGTTCACTAGGTTTCGACATTACCTGAAAAGTTTAGGAAGTGATGTTTGTTAGTGATTTCATGTTGAGATATAGTCTTGGAAATGTGTTTTTAAAGCATTTTAGTCCAGAATTAGATGGTGGCACTTTGCAGAGTGGTGAGCAGAGCTCCTCCATTTGGGGTAATTACATGTTCTTTGTCTGCATGTTTATGGGTAAAAGGTGATAAAGTGGTATCTAGGAAAAACTATGGTGTGTGCTTTGTGTAAGTATGAACTTGATTCTCATAGACATTCTAAGAAGATTAATTCTAGCTGCTACAGTTTACTACAAGGTGTATACTGCAAAGAAAGTTTGAGATGTATGCAATGGTTGACAAGTTGAATATCAAGATGATTGTCCAACCTGTGAATGAAACCGGAGAGCACTAAGATACATGAGTGTTGGAAAGTATTGTGCAGAAATTGGGAAAATATTGCAGAATAGGAGTTAATCATTTGGTCTATCTTTTGGCTAAGATGGGACTACTTGGTCTTGGTCAAAAGTTATGACAAAGGTAGTTATGGAATTTAGAAGTATGAAGTCAATAAGCAGGAAGGAATTGATAGTTTATGTTTCTTGTAGTAGCATACAGGATAGAGTCTTGTTTAGTATCATGTTCTGCCGTATTTGTGTGGTTTCCTTTAAGCGTGTATTTTCGATTTAGGATTGCCTTGTAGATATTTTGTTATATATATTTTCACTTTTTCACCGGAAGAAAGTATTAATCTTTTTACGTTGTTGCAGGTACACCTTTTATATACTTTCAACACCAAAAGACCAACCATTTATACTCATCATGTTCCTAAGGTATTACATGCATTTTATCCCTTTTACTTGTAACATGCTCAAGTAAGTATTCTAAAGATGTGACACGATATTGCATTCATATACACACTAGGTATTCGAATTGGTATAAAAAATCTGTTTATTTGAACTGTTTTATACGGCTTAAGTTCTTTGAAACTGCTTAGAATGTGATGATTGTGCTCGTTGCTGATTGCTGAATGATATTATAGATGATTAGAGGTATTATAGATGATTGAGTCAACTAGGTAAATAAAATTGCCTGATTTCGCTTATTTCTGAATGTTGAATGACTATATTAGATTGATTACAATTCTGATCGATGATTTAATCGATTAGGTCACCAAGCGTCAAATGAAGCTTTGGAAACACAGAACTAATGCAAACTACTCTAACTAACCTAGATATTGGAGATTGAAAATGCAATGTATAATTTAGTACGATGATACTAGAGTGTCCAATGACACTATATATTTGGTAAACTTATTTATATGCCCTTCTCAGCTTATTTATATGCCTTGCCACGTTGGTTTGGCATTGGTGGAATGTGACCACACCCGGCCCTCTCAACTTATTTATATGCCCTTCTACATTACTTTTTATGTATGCCAAATTAGTGAGAATGCAAAGGGAAACCATTTATTAAACTATTATACTAGTATGTGGTTACTAACCCCATGTGCTAAACACATGTGGCAAGGCTTTGGCTTGAGCCAAGGCCAAGTTACCATTCCCCCAAAGGCTTGGCTTGCATTAAAGAGATATATATATATTTTTTAATTGTTTTTTTTGTGTTTTACTTCATCCGTCCCATATTAAGTGTCTGCTTACATCATGCATAAAGTTTTAAAAAATTCCACTAACTACACTCTCCACCAATCAAATATTATTTTTACCCACTAAAGTCTCATCTCATTGGTTGAAATACAATATGGACACTTAATTTGGGACATCCAAAAATTCCATTGTAGATACTTAATATGGGACGGATGGAGTAATTAGGTATAGTGGGTCTTAAAAGTGGAGGTTTGGCTTCAGTGATTAATGAGGGAATATTTTGGTGTGTAAGTGATAAGTGAAGTGAAAAGGGAAAACGTTAAGGTGACTCATTGGCTTGAGCCACCACACTAATTGATGCTCTAATCGTTGTTAAAATACAAATTTTCGGGTTGAATGGTCCCGATAGCGAAACTCAATCTAAAAATGAGCTAGGTTTCTCTTCATGTTTATTTTTTGAAGGCCATTTTCTGTCATATACTTTTGAAGAAAGTAATTTTAAAATAATATAGCATCTTTTACTTGTATCCTATCATTCAAAACATTGCAATATTGCATTCTCCAAGACACTTTGAAACTTTGAGCTTGTTTGGTAAGGGCTTTTTAGAGGAGCTGTTAGCTTTTTGTTACAAAAATAATCTATTCTAAAATAATAGCTCCGTTTGGATATATTAACTTCGAGCTTTTATTTCAAACAAATAGGAGCTATTTGTTTGAAATGCTATTTGTTTGAAATAAAAGCTTCATGAATCAGCTTTTTATTTTGGAGCTACTTGAAAATAAAAGCTTGAAGTTGATGTATCTAAACGGAGCTACTTGTTTCGGAAGAGATTATTTTTGTAACAAAAAGCTTATAGCTCCAAAAAAGCTGTGTACCAAACGGGCTCTTTAACTCTAAAATCTTTTTGCTAATTTAGCATATTTCCAACCAGTAACTAAATTATCTACATTACTTTATTTATAAAGTTGTGCTAAAATATGTTCGGAGAAGGATATTGATCTTCTAAATATGGAGGATATTTATGAATGCTCCAAATAAATCTTGAAATATGAACATGATTGAAAAAGTTTTTGTTTGTTCCATTTTTTAAATAGAGATAAAAGGTAGTATGGAGTGTCAAAGGAATGTTGACCGACTGGTTACACCGGTTAATACTTACATTAACCGGTCAAACTGGTCACCATTCGGTCAACATTGCGTATATTGTTCAAAATTTAAAAGTATTGTAGTGATACAAATAATAAATTTAGTATGTTACGTATTTCATTTCTTTTGAGAAAGTATATTGCGTATCTTTAGACTTCACTCTAAAAATATTCAAATTATCATATGTAACAATATAATTAATACTATTTATATGATGCTTATAGGTTACGATCACTTTAATCATATGTAATCCAAGGACGTTAGTTAATAGTCACATTAGATAAGTAAAAAATGCATTCTACGATCACTACTAGAAATTGGAGTATCACCGACGGAATTTCCAACAGATTGGGGGGGGGGGGGGGGGGGTTGCTTAAAGATTTCTTTTGTCTCCCCCTTGTTTCCGGTACAATACATTTCTTTGTTAATTTTTGTTCTCTATTTCTGATAGTTTTAAACGTTTGACTTATTAAATTTTATATTTTCTGTTGTATACTTTTAGGTTTATAGTTTTTTGATATAAAATAATAATAATAATAATAATAATAATAATAATAATAATAATAATAATAATAATTAATAATAATAATAATAATAATAATAATAATAATAATAATAATAATAATAATAATAATAATAATAATAATAATAAAGTAAAAAATAAAAACTCAAAAAAGGAGAGGGGCATCCTTTGTATTTTAGGGGGTCCGAATATCACGCCCCTTTACAAATGGAGTAAGGCTATTCGCAGGTATATTTAATAGGCTTATTTATCATTACTCTTTTCGAAAGGAGGAAAATAGTGCATGTCATACACTTTAATACATTTTTGTCACAAGTAAGACTTGAAATTATAATCTTTTTTATTATTTGGCCATTTTGATTTCTATAGGTTCAATGCCTGCTACAATTTTCTTAAATTTATTGATGCTTAGTTCATATGTTTGTAGTACAATTTGGTGGTGCGTACATTAATTCTGCAAACTAGTTTCTAAAACGACTATACCATACCAATAGGTTACAGATTTTTCACTTCACGTATTTAAAGCTTAGTAAAGTTGCTTATGAGATAAATTCAAAAGAAATACGTAATCAAACATGTGAACAATTTTTGTAAACAATTATTGATACTCTTTTTATTTATTATATTTTATCGTACGAACAAATAGACTAGGGTGGTGTTTGTTTTTCATTAAGAGGCTCTTGACAGCCTCTTAATCTGAACCGTTCAGACGCGGTCAAACATTCAGACCGTTTGTTTTTTTTCCCGTTCAGACGCGTTCAGAGGCAGTAAGATCTTAATGGTCTAGACTTGAGAGGGGTGTCTGAATGCCTCTTGTTGCCTCTTGCTGACACAAAAAAAAACCAAAAAAAAAACTAGTACAAGCAAGCAAATGTGCGGTTTAAACATGAGTTTTTTTTTTTTTTTTTTTTCGTTCAGATGCGGTCAGATTCAGACATTTACTCCTCAGATTCACATTCAGGTGTGCGGTTCAGATTAAGATTCAGAGCCTCTTAAAAAACAAACACCACCTAGGTAAAATGACATTTATAAAGCTATAATATAATGACAATATATAACGAAAGTTAAACCACGGAGTATATGATAGAAGGATAAAAGGGAAGAAAAGGGTCTTACATGCTTATTTACACGTGCCAATTCCAATGCTTTCTCAAGTCTCGTGACAATCTCATCTATATTCGGCCGTTGAGATCGTTCTTCGTTCAAGCAGTCGTATGCTATTTCCGCAAAAACGTTGAGTGAGTGTGGGTCAATTTGTTTTTGTAGATCCCAATCAATTATTTCATCGAGTTTCTTATCCCTATAATGGGTAACGGCCACCGAAGCTAAGTACCTATTGTCTTGGTCGTCGTTGATTATTGCTTTCCCACCACACAGTAGTTCAAACATTACTATCCCAAAGGAGTACATATCCGACTTGTGGTTTGCACTTTTTGTCTCAATATATGTTGGGTCTGTATACCCATCCCTACTCCATACTTTATCAGTATTGAAAGAATTGTGCCTTTCAGATGCTTTGATCTTCATGGAACGTGTAAAATCACAATTTAACTTGGGTTCCCAGTTATCATTTAATAGAATAGATGAACTGTCGATGTTGTACTGTATTACACTAAAATCGCGTGACTCGTCATAATAAATGTAGCTCAATGCATGCGCAACACCAACACATATCTCCAACCTTCGCACCCATGTCAACACGAACGGGTCACTTAGATAGCCTGTCAGATTTCTCGTGAACTCGAACTTGATAATGATGATTTTCTCATCATTCTCATCACAAAACCCAACAAGAGAAACCAGATTCTTGTGCTTGAGACTAGAAAGCACGGAAAGCTCCATCCAAAACTGTTCAAACCGTTCTTTATTTAACCTCCCAGCGTAGATATTAATTAACTCACCGGACCACAAGAGCTGTCCTTTGTAACCCTTTCCAGATGCATCTTCTCCAACGAGATTTTTGTTAGAAAAGTTGTTGGTGGCGCTTAGTATATCTTCAAGGGGGAATTTTAAGTGAGCAAAGTCGTCATGATTGACCGAAGACATCATGTATGTATCTGTTTTTTAATCTGAACAAAAAAAGGGTGTGTGGATTGTTAAAAAAAAAAAAAAGAAGTGGAGTGTTTGGGTGATATGCATAAATCTGATCGGTTTGTGTTTGTATATACAAGATGTGGATAAGTGTGTGGGTTTCTTGTTATCTTTAATGGATGGAGGTCTGGTTTTTGCATTATTAAATTGTAGTAGACATATTGACTTTTTGACCAATAAGATCACACAAATTGTCTATAGCGTATAGGAACCATCCCTTTTGTTAAATAATTCAAACTTTGAAAATAATGCATAACAAAAAAACAAACATCAATATGCATGCATCTTCTCAGCAAGTACTTAAAGGCTGCTACTAATGGTCATTATTTATTGTTTATATAAATTTTTGACAGCTAAGGGATGTGGATGTTGTGTGGTTAGGATTATTTGGTGATTATACAAGAGGAGAATATGGTTCTAATTGCACCTCATGAAGTGATACTTTACATATTTTTCCATTATATTGAGTGCCACTAAATGACCATTTTCGTAGTGAATTTTAAAAATTAAAAAAAAAAAAAAAAAAAAAAAAAATTAACATAACGTACAATTTTCATTATTAATCACTTGAACAAGCTGAAACATACAGACCTCGATACAGAAATTAACGTAAAATCTCTTTTAGGCTTAAATAGATAAACATGCAAAACCAACAACTCAAGAGCAGATAAATACATAAAGTGACACATTTCATCACACACGATACATGCATGTTTATTTACATGTAGTGATAATAATGAATCCATATCACTTACCAACACATTGTAGTATTCGACAACCTACAACCTGGTAACTAGCGCGGATAACTCGACCTTAAAGATAAGATGTCGATAGGAAAAGCTTTGCACAAGTAAGTACCCTAATCGACTTTGATTAGTATGAAAGAATGCGTACATTAACTCGTCCCCCCCCCCTCCACCTCCTTTTATAGAGATGAGGGGGAGGTAAAACCGACTCTAACAAGGTCCTAATGTCGGCTGTGATAATATGCCGGGTTGGGCTTGGGACACAAGCCAACCCAACGACCCTTTAAGCTATTCCTATTCGACTAAGACGCATGGACTTAACAATAAGCTAATATAGAGACTAAACTTATAACAATTTCCACCTTAGGCTTTATATTAGCCTATACCGACACTCAGCAACTCCAAGCAATGCTGAAACTTAANNNGGGAGGTAAAACCGACTCTAACAAGGTCCTAATGTCGGCTGTGATAATATGCCGGGTTGGGCTTGGGACACAAGCCAACCCAACGACCCTTTAAGCTATTCCTATTCGACTAAGACGCATGGACTTAACAATAAGCTAATATAGAGACTAAACTTATAACAATTTCCACCTTAGGCTTTATATTAGCCTATACCGACACTAAGCAACTCCAAGCAATGCTGAAACTTAAGTCCAGGTACCACTTTCGTCAAGGCATCCGCAGCATTGTGTTCAGTACCCACCTTCAGAACTTCAACTGTCTTTGCTTCCAAGACCTCTCTGATAAAGTGATAACGCACATTGATGTGCTTAGTCCTTTCATGAAAAGCATGATTCCGCGATAAGTGAATCGCGCCCTGATTATCACAATTAACTGCAACAGTGTTAAGCTCCACGCCCAACTCTTCCAAGAGTCCCCTTAGCCAAATAGCTTCCTTCACAGCCTCCGTAAGGGCCATATACTCCGCCTCTGTAGTTGAAAGAGCCAACACGTGTTGTAGTGTTGCCTTCCAGCTTACAACACATCCATGTACTAAAAACGCGTAACCAGTGATAGACCTACCTTTATCTGGATCCTTAGCGTAGTCTGAATCAACAAAACCTGTTACGTCCACATGGTTGCCACGATTTGTCCCAAACACCAAACCCACGTTTGTAGTACCCCGCAAATATTTCAAAATCCACTTCACTGCTTCCCAATGATTTTTACCTGGATTCGCCAAATATCTACTAACTACACTTACCGCATACGCTATGTCTGGCCTCGTGCACACCATCAAGTAAAATAAGATCCCAACTGCATTTGAATATGGCACCTTACTCATCCTTTCAACATCACAATCCCTGACCGGAAAATCCTTCAACGACAGCTTGAAGTGCCCACCCAATGGCATCTGAACCGATTTCCCATTGTTTATTCTAAAATTATTTAAAATCTTCGAAACATACCCGGATTGTGACACCCTCAGAATCTTGCAACTCCGATCCCTGATGATCTTCATACCAAGAATTTTCTTTGCTTCCCCGAGCTCCTCCATGTCGAACTCCTTTTTAAGCAAAGACTTGGTAGACCCAATCTCAGCCTTGCTTTTACAAGCAATCAGCATATCGTCTACATATATCAGTAGATAGATATACTCACCTGGTGCATAACTCCTGTAATATACGCAGCTATCGTAACTGCTACGCTTGAACCCGTTGCTCAGCATGTACTCATCAAACCTCTTATACCATTGCCTAGGTGACTGCTTCAAACCATAAAGGGACTTCTTTAACAAACATACCTTGTTACCTTGTTCATAACCCGGTGGCTGCCTCATGTAGATCACCTCTTCAAGATTCCTATGTAAAAATGCCGTCTTTACATCAAGCTGCTCTAGCTCATAATCTCTACACGCAGTCAATGCAAGTATAACCCGAATAGATGTGTGTCGAACTACCGGCGAAAATACTTTATTATAGTTAATACCTGCCCTTTGTGTGAATCCACAAGCCACCAACCTTGCCTTATACCTAGGCTTTTGAACACCTTCAATCCCTTCCTTTTTCTTGAACAGCCATTTGCAGCTCACCAGCTTTTGCCCAGCTGGATGATCTACTAATTCATAGGTCTTATTCTTCTTCAGAGAATCCATCTCTTCATCCATTGCAGCTTTCCACTTAGATCTATCTTTACAAGTAACTGCCTCCTGGTATGTCAATGGTTCATGAGTATCTTCTTCCTCTGCTGCAGCAAACGCGTAAGCAGCCATATTACTCTCATCTCGAAACCTCAAAGGTTTCGTTCTTGTCTTTGGCTCTCTATCCCGAACCAATTGATAATCTGTGAGATCCGGTGTCTGATCAGTTTTGTTGATCCCCTGCATCTTCATCATCGCCATCTTCCTGATCATTGGAAAGTACCGGGTCCTTTGTCACCTCGGTTTCTCGTTCCATTTCCATCACCGGAGAAGAAGCAGGAGTCGATGGTTCATTAAAAATAACACGAGCACTCGCAAGCCTTAAAGCGTATTGAAGTTTAACGAAATTGTCGTCGAGAGGTTCCATAGAAAAAATTTCAACATTTAACGGTTCACAAGATGGAGTGGGATTGCCACTCGAAGTATTGATTTCGTTTTCTTCTTTCAAAGTCTCGTCTTCTCTGCTCTCTTCAGAATTATCCTTCATTAGACTGAGTAGTGATTCATTTGATTCATTCAATGTTGGATACGGCTCAGAATGAAGATTTTCAACAGATTGCTCACAATTCGTGGTATTCTGGAATGAGAAGTTATTGACATACGGTTCTTGCTCATAAAGGTTTTGAG
>LBNU01022503.1:34187-75727 GCA_014162995.1 Artemisia annua
ATATATATATATATATATATATATATATATATATATATATATATATATATATATATATATATATATATATATATATATATATATATATATATATACCAATACAAAGAATGATCTAGAATCGGGCTAGAGCCCATTACACAATAATATACAAATATGAGCTAACACTACATACTTATGCATTTTAACCATTTTTTTGTAGTGACTGTTAAATAAAAAATTTATATAACGCACAAATTTAATTATTAATCACTTGAATGAGCTAAAACAGACAACCCTCAATTATGAAATTAACATGAAATCTATTCGAGGTTTAAAGTTTAAACACGATATTCATGCCAAAACACCAACACAAGAGCGGACGATACATAAAGCGATAGAGTAACATGTTTCGTCAAGCAATCCAAAACAGGTGGCTTCCAATTTTTAGATCAATTCCAGTGATGCGTTTTTATCAAACATGTTACATGCATATTTATTACATCTAGTGATGATAATAAATCCTTATCAGTTGCCAAAACATGAATTAACTAACAAACACGGGCCATGTATTGATTATTAGTGATGATCAAGGATTTCTTTTTGGACAAATATCTAGAATTGGTTAAATAGAAACTTAACATAATTTGAAAACCACAACTCCGCAAGAGCACAAAATCATGAAGTAATATTTTTTTGTTAATCTGCAGTTGATCAAGGATATACAAGAACATGTGAACAAGTTTTATATTCATTGATTATTCATCGCATGTGTCATTTCCTAACCTGCTTTTGTATATTTCGTAAAGTTCCTAGTAGGAAGTGGTTGACTAGCAATTACATCAATGTCTACAAAGTGTGGGGTGATCAAGAAAAGAGCTAACTTGAGTTGAGAAGTTTCCACATCTTTCACATGTTGAACCTTCTACATGTGAAACACCAATGCATATTTTCTTTTTCACCTTAAATCAAATACTCTCCAGAATATAAACTAGTTAACATATTTAATTTAGTTACCAGATGACCGTTTTTTTTTTTTTTTTTTTTTTTTTTTTTTTTTTTTTTTTTTTTTGGGTGATTTGTATTAACAAGAGCATAGAATTTTAATAATTCTTGGTCATTAGTAACAGTATAGAATTAAAGCTTTGTTCTCTATTTCATGAATACAGTTTGTTTGTGGAACTGTTTGGTTATTAACTTTGTACTACCGTTTTCGACCAGGACATTTCGGAACTTATACGTAGTAATTACCAATGTGGATCAAACATGAAACTATGTGAAACTGTGACTGTGTGTTTGTTCCATGTTATTTTATATAATGGATAAAGGTCCGGGTTTTGCATTATTGTAATAATAAAAAAACTATTAATAGACAATTGATTGTTTGACCATTAAGATTACACAAATTATCTCTAGCATATAGGAACTTCCTTCTGTTGAATAATTCAAATTCTTAAACAGAACAATAAACACATAATTTGAATACGTAACTGAAACATGAATATTAGACTGAGTGTAATAGGGTACCAAGGACGCGATTTTGGTGATGTCAAACGCGTCAACCTTAAAACGGTCACCCACACCCACACATCGGTCTAGGTTATATGGGAGAACTCGGTTGGCTGATAAACCAAGTTTTGAGTTGTGTGTATGTGTGTGGATTTGGTTTCTGTGGAGTATATTTGTGTTTAAGTACGGTATGTTTGAGTTGTGAAGTTGTTTGTCTTATTAAACCTTGTTGTTGGTGGTTGAGTAAGTGGTGGTGATATTGGTCACTACTACACAAGCCACAAGAGCATTATAGAAGTTTCTAATAATTATGTAACATTCACTAGATAATAACAGAATGATCAAGGATTTCATTTTGGTCAAATAACTGGAATTGGTTGAAATAAAACATCAACATAAACTGAAAACCTCAAGAACACAAGATCATGAAGTGATATTTTTTTGGTTAATTTTCATTTCAACAAATCACTAAATGTGTGGTTAATTACAGTAGAGCAATTGTTTGAAAGTCCTCTTTTCATTTAGTCAAATACAAGAACATACATGTAAACAAGTTTAATAATTATATTGTTAATAAATATTATAAATTAGGCAGATTATCAATGGAATATATTCATTATATGTCATTAGATGCTAATGGTTTTGTATCTTTTGTAAAGTTCCAAAGAGCATTAGCAACCAGAACTCGGGTTAAATTTTAACAGTGCCACGTCAGCGTCACATCAGCTTTAACCTTTTCACTTTAACTAAAAAAAAAACATCCGCAATCATAACTCAACCTTAACTCACCTTAACTCAACTTTAGAGGGGGGTTGAATGATTTTTTTTTACTTCCTACGCTCCTTCACGCCAAGTTAAACCACCAACGTTGCACGTTAACGCCTCAATAACTCGGACAAACGGTGTGGCTAACGCACCCTTAACGCCGGGATCGCGTTAGGTTTGCGAATGCTCTAACAGTTCTTTTGATATTTATGAAGTGATGACCATGAAATTTCTTTTTTTATTTTATAAAGATAAAGACATCTAACAAACCCATAGGCTGAAATGGTATTCCTGATTGATAAGAAAACCATGTTCTTCCATAGACATGTTATTTTAGCTATAAAATTTTGAAAAATTCTAAACCTGTCATTTTCGTTCCCTTTCTAAAAGTATAAGAGGATCGGGTGTCATGGCTAATAATTTTTAGCCAACATCGGGTGCCACATCATTTCAACACTCACACTTCAAAATACTCCTTAGTCACAACTAAACAAACTTAGCCATTTGTTGCCCCGCCCACCCCCAATTTTCGTTTTCATTTTTCATTTTTCAAAAGAACTAAATTCCATTAATTCAAATAAAAATACGCAAAGTACCAATACGATCATAAAAGGGTGACAAAAAAGGAACATATGATTTTCGTTAATGTGTGTATTTTAATTCAAGCATGTAAGATTTTATATTTCATGAACTTGTGACAATGTATAACGCACTAAAACTTGAGCAATAAAAAAGAAAATAAATAAAGTAAATAAGTAAAGTAGAAATAATAACATAAAAAGAAAGGAAAAAAAAAAAAAAAAAAAACCCTTCACTTCCATGAAAACGGAAACATAGCAGTTAGGCCTTGTTAAATAAATATGTTTCATAGCAGTTGGGCCTCTAAAAACAAGTTACTTTATATTTTATAAATAGTTTTACTTTAAGAACAAATTTAGGGTACAAATCTATTTTAAAATACTCCCCATTCAACGGCTACTTGCTCAACTCTTTGTCTTTTCCTCGTCGAATTTGTGGCGAAATGGGATTCGGCAAGATGAAGCAGTGTGGCAGCGAGGTTTCGGCGTCGCCAAAACAGGTGACACGTTGGATTCGGCGATGGTACTCGTCGTGATACCTGATCCTCTAATAGACTAGGTTTATAATTGATCGTAGACCATCATTTAAACTGAAACAAAGCATCAAAATTCAATATTTCTTCTATTTTTTTAATCGATAATTCAAAGCATCAAAATGCAAAGGGAGTTAAAATTATATGAACTTTGGAAGTGAGATTTTGATTTCAGAATACCTAAGATAGAAACCAAATGAGTTTACCAATCACATTTACTGCAGCCTCTCTTAATGTTTCAACGGAAGCAAACCATTCTCCAGCTGCCCAAAAAATCATAGGCTTTTTTGTTCACTAATCATATGGATACTTCTGCTCTAAATATTGAAAATGATGACATTTAATTTAGATGAATTCTGTGGTAATAAAGGGTCTTATTAACATGATCAATTCACATTAGACATTAACAGTTGGTGTGCAACTCAATTTATCACATAATCACTTACAAAACCCACAGCCAAACACAATGACACTATCACGTAATTTCATCGAATAATATGATGCACACATATCGACTAATGACACAGTTCATCTCTTTGTTCCTTCTCATGTTTAGGCTGGTGCAAAACATGTTTATGTTATTTTACCAGGGTGGAAGTTCCCTTTTACCCAAAAAACATGTTTATGCTGTGAAAGCATCTGAAATGGCTGACTATGCTCAAAAGCTTATTTGCTAGCATGTGAATCCTCTCTTATCACAAAGAATTACGGTCAGTGCCTTGTTGGCCCTTATAATGTGGTTAGATCAAAGTTTAGTTTATGTACTATGTTTACAGACTTTAGTTATGTGTAATTATGTAATTCGTATTGTTAATTAGTGTTTGGGTCAAGTTAGAAAGTCTGCTTATGGGTCATATTATGTTAACCCAAAGAAGCTCATTAGTTGACAGTTACTTTCTAGTTAGGAAACCGTTTATGTAGAACATCACAACGTTTCAGTGAAACGTTGTATCACTTAGGGCTTCTATATAATGTGAGATTTCGACTTGTGAAAATCCACAACAACAATTAGTATCTATAAAAGTTTATGTACAGTGTCAATCTCTATTCTTACCCGTTACTGTTTTATTGATCTTTTATCATTCACAAACATTCTCCAAACTCACTGCAAGTATGAAACACATGTTAAAAACTCGATTTGATGGCACCAGACCTGTGAACAATTGGTATCAGAGCGACCAAGGCTCTAATCCATGGGAACAGCCATCTTTCAAACCACAATCAGGCTTCCAAAGTGGACACTATCTCTTGAGAGAAACTCCCAAGCGTCTATATCAGTGGAACACAAGAAAAAAAAAAGCATATCCCCAAAGGCAAAGGAATTGTTGGCACAAACCGTGTTAGACAATGAAGCGTTCAATTCAAAGAAAAAAGAAGAAGCATCAAAGGGTAAGTCGAAGTTGAATGCAAGGGAAAAGAGATCAAAGTGTTATATATGTAAAACCAAAGGACACGCGTTTTGGTCTTGTGAAAAAAGGAAAACAATTGCTGGGGTTGAATCACTACATGACATGGACATCACAAGACAAATTGTTGATCAAGAAAGAATGTATCCAGAAAAGGTACACGTATTTGGTGATTACACAGTGCTAGGTACTGACAAAGAGGACTGGAATGATATCTGGTATGTAAGTAATAAGTATAAGTTTCATATGTGCCCTAGGCGAGTTCTGTTTAATGATGTGAATTACAAGTTTAAAATGATTGGAAAAGAAGAGTATGAATGCAAGATTATCTTTTCGTATGGAATTGGTAGTGCAACAATTAGGACTGAATTTGGTGATGTAGTTGTAAGACATGTGCAATATACTCCAGAAGTTTCCCTCAACATATTAAGTCTAGAATTGCTTGAGAAACAAGTTTCTGTGAAAATTAAGGATACTAAGTGTAGCATAAATCGTATGTATTATGATGAGGATACTAGTATGCAATTGCCATGTGATAATGAAACAGAAAAGGTTGGGCCAAAAGAAGTTGTTGATGAACACAATAGGTATATGGAAAAGTACTTTAAATCTATAGACCCTGGAGATGAGTGTTCCTTAATTAAAGGAATAGAAGATCTCGATTGGAATAAAGATGTGACACAAGATTACATGGATGATGAGTACATTAGTTACAATGGAACTCTATATGCCTTAAAGGTTAATTCCTTTTCTAGGTTTCTTTCATTCATGAATTTGTTGAAAAAGGATAACTTGTTGTACAAAAACTGGGAAGTGTTTAACAAGAGATTTGTAGATTAGTTGAAATGGTTTTACTTAGTGCATTTGAACTATGATGCCCTTGAAACCTAACCACCTGTTGTCAAAGATGTAGAATTGAATCTGTTGTGCCTGTTGAAAGTTGTTGAGAGTTTAGGAGGCTATTTCTCAATCACCATGGGTGACAAATGGGGAACTATAGCACAATTGCAGGGCTTGGATATCAAAGATGGTGAGACAGTTAGAAACTGTTATAAGACTTACATTGATCTAGTTGTAATCTACCATGAAACTGCTAGTATGCCTTGGGTTGAAAAATCGTATGAAGTGGGAGAAGCAAGCAAGAATTGTTTGGCCATGGACCTGCAAGATCAGAAGGATACAAGGGTGAAGGATGGAGCATTAGAATCAAGACAGAACCATTTTGGTGTTGACCTTGAAGATGGAAATGAAGAAGATAAGGATAGCAGCAACCATGGAAGCAATGACTTTGAAGTTATCACATGAACACAGCCAACAGATTTCAAGAAGGAAGGAATTTGATGCTAACACATTAGGGGGGAAATTGTTGGCCCTTATAATGTGGTTAGATCAAAGATTAGTTTATGTACTATGTTTACAGACTTTAGTTATGTGTAATTATGTAATTCGTATTGTTAATTAGTGTTTGGGTCAAGTTAGAAAGTCTGCTTATGGGTCATATTATGTTAACCCAAAGAAGCCCATTAGTTGACAGTTACTTTCTAGTTAGGAAACCGTTTATGTAGAACATCACAACGTTTCAGTGAAACGTTGTATCACTTAGGGCTTCTATATAATGTGAGATTTCGACTTGTGAAAATCCACAACAACAATTAGTATCTATAAAAGTTTATTTACAGTGTCAATCTCTATTCTTACCCGTTACTGTTTTATTGATCTTTTATCATTCACAAACATTCTCCAAACTCACTGCAAGTATGAAACACATGTTAAAAACTCGATTTGATGGCACCAGACCTGTGAACATGCCTTTACTAAGCTACTTAATGTTGGATGTCTTATCCTTTGGGGCATTCTTCACATCAAAATGCAGGTTATCAAAGGCAACAGAACTATTGTTACAATGGTTTGACTTGGCAGCTTTACATGGAACTGCATTTCATGGACATTTTTAACAGGTTGGTCTTGGTTGCATACATAACAAAATAAGCCAACATATTTGCCATTGATGTTAACACGGGGTAGTATCTTTTAATCTTTTATGCTCAATGGTCACATTCTTGACAAGTATGCTTGTACTTTCCATCTCTTTACTTTGTTCCTAATTATACAATGGAATATGTTATTCAGGTAAAACTCATATGATCCGAATGCAGCTCATTATGAAATTATCATGACAGTTTGATCTTTTTCTTATGGCAAGTAACTCACACACGCATGTCCCTAGTATTGTAGGTGAGATGATAGGGGCGCCTCACATAACCGCTAGGCTATAGGTTTGTTAGTGACATTTTTTATGTTTACGTCGAGTTATCCTCGTGTACTATCATGTTATAAATGAATTAACCAAAGTATATACCTTTGGCTTCTTTCTTGGCAGCCATCACATGTCCACAAGACCTTCGTGTTGACTGAGTACGTACAGAAGGCACTTCTAGGATTCATAAAGAAATATGTAAGATGAAGAGCGACGAGAGATCAATGGAGGAGCAGCATGAAAATCAATGATGCTAAAAGAAGATGGTTTTGTCAATGATGAGCAACTTTTCACTGACACTGAACAGCTTTTGTAAGATAAGATCAGTGAATACTATAAACATAAGTACCCAACAAGCAAATGATAAATAAAACTCAACTTTCAATAATTCGAACTGAGATTAGATTAGCCATATTGAGATGATCACTATAATGGTGGACAGTAACATTCCAAGAGCTGATAACAAGATTGTTAAAACCATTGCGTTTATGCATATCAAAACACATACACTCGGCGTAAAAATGACCATTTTACACTCTTCTCCAGCTAAAACCCAACTCTTATAAAGCCAATAAACACATGTAAACCATAAAGTCCATTACCATTATAGAATTACCAACTTTTTAATCACTACTAATCTCATAAACGATAAACTGTCCAAAAAAATCCCATTTCATAACACCAAATGCAACTAATTTATTCGAATCTGTTTCATAAAAACAATCTAACCAACAAGTAATCAAATGGGTAACACTAACATAATAAATTCGCACAATTTTTCAGTCACACATTTCATCAAATAACTGGTGTGCGGCCCAACTAAAATTAATCCCACTAAACCCAATTTGAAAAATCCAACAATGTATAAGATGGTTCTTTTAGAGTGGCCTAAACTCGAGGCCACATACAATGAGGCCAGACATAGTTCCTTCATGGCTTGTAAATTTCATATTCATAGAAAGAGAATTATCCTTGAATTCATGAGCTGAGTTAAACTTCCACACTTGAATCTCCATCCATCCATCTTCTCTTTGTTTTGGAAACCGAGTGATACCATTTATGTTCAATGGGCTTGGGGTTATAAAATAAACAAATTCAGCCTCATTGTTTTCTTTGTGCAGTATGTCTCGTACTTCTACCGGACAATGCAGCCCCTCGCATTTTTCTGAAAGCTTGAATACAAGGTAACACACGTATTCTGTATCTAGCGACAACATTTGACTTTTGATTGTGCAATTGAGATGAAATACTTGTTGCGGTAAAAGCTCAATCACCTCTTTAAATCTGCATGTAGGATAGATTAAGGACGAAGTAATATGTATAGACAGGAAACTAAATACAAGAAGTTCAACTTTTGTCAGCCATTTATTCACGAATCTTTAATTGTTAACCATAAAACAAAAAACATTGAGCTAGAAATCTAGTTTTTTGTATGACATCTACATATTATGATATGTGGGGTTCTGCTTTGTGGGTCAGGATAGCCCAACCCGAACATAACCTGTTTAAATAACTAGGTCAGACTTGTAACTTCTTTAAATATATTTTCTGAACACGATTCATTTAATCTTATCTAATTGGGTTGGTGGATTAGCGAGTTACATGGGTTAAATAGGTTAAAAGTGTTGGCAAATCGACCCGTTTATCCTACCCAACCTGAACATGGCCTGAAACTTGTTTATCTCTGTATCGCTCTCGGGTCGTGTTTCATGTAGTGTTAGGAATTGCCGCCCCTAGTTAAAAGAAACTGTAACAAAATTAGCTATAATATAAGAAGCAAACCTGGACTGGGCTGATGATTTTGAAGTAAAGAGATACACATTAGAGAATTTGTATAAAATTGCCTTTGCCGAAAGCAAAAGAAGTTTCTTTTCGTCGACTTCGCCCAACCAGAACAACTCATCGTAGTTTTTGCATATCTTGAATATTTCTTCAAAGTCAGTTGGCAATTGTTGCACTTGATCCACATTGAAGTTTGATTTCAAGATTTGTTGGAGTTCCTTCAATTTTCCGATTTCTTCATGTTTCACCTGTGTGCAAACCACGTTAAATATGCAACATAGAACATGGGTTTAGTTATTATCTATTTATTTATTTATTTATTTATTTTTGGCATGCATCCGACCTCTTTGTATAATATAAACAAAAGAGTGTACTGTATAATGGAACCAAGGGATATAATTTCAAACTTACTTTGTCAATTGCTCGAAATTCAATGCCTTCAACATAAACCGCACTTTCTCCACAATAGTGTGATGAAAAGCTCTCAAGTAGAAACTCAAAAACAACATCTTCCTTCTGATTCAAGAATTGGTACAACTCAATCATCATCCAGTCCTTGTCTCTCCATGTTGCGAAATGTGCATGTAAACTTTCGAGTCCCTTTCTATACTTTAGGTTAACACACATTGGTTTACTTGAAAATTTTCTTGAATCACTAAGTTTGAAGACTAAATAGACCCCATAAACAACGTTAGGAGATAAAAATTGAGCTCTTGTCTTGATTTTGATGTTCAAGTTGGAGATATCTAACATCTCCGCTACTGTCTCAAACCTGCACATATTATAAATATCCAAGTCTTAATCAGTCATAGCCTTTATTCCCATACACTTCTACTTTTGAATTTCGTAATTTATTGGAACAAGAGCTTAACTTCTATATTAGAATTTAGTGTACCAGACAAATCTCTATTTAAAGAAAGGTGAGAATATTATAAAAAACACTATCAAGATGCTAGCAAAATTTATAATTCACGGTCATGAGAACAGAGCACTCAAAACAGGGGCATACCTCAACTAACTTATTAGAAGGTTTATAAAATTATAGTTCCCAATCATATAGTCAGTATTAAAATCTATTTTGTCATGTACAACATCAGTTCTCATTGTTGATATGCATGTATGCAGGACTAATCTTGTTATTAACCTGATGAGATGAGGTCTGAAGTGTAAAAGAGCTAAAGATGAAACATTTTCCTTTGTTGATTAGCGCAGAGGATTAGCAGTTCTAGCATAATAGAGTCAAAGGGATTCACATGTGAACTAAGTCAAAGGGGTTCTTAAGTTTGATCCAGTTGGATCATAATTATATTTATATAATGCTACCGTAAACAACTTGTCATGCATTAAACAAAATCAGTCATAGCCTTTATTCCCATACACTTCTACTTTTGAATTTCGTAATTTATTGGAACAAGAGCTTAACTTCTATATTAGAATTTAGTGTACCAGACAAATCTTTATTTAAAGAAAGGTAAGAATATTATAAAAAACACTATCAAGATGCTAGCAAAATTTATAATTCACGGTCATGAGAGCAGAGCACTCAAAACAGGGGCATACCTCAACTAACTTATTAGAAGGTTTATAAAATTATAGTTCCCAATTATATAGTCAGTATTAAAATCTATTTTGTCATGTACAACATCAGTTCTCATTGTTGATATGCATGTATGCACGACTAATCTTGTTATTAACCTGATGAGATGAGGTCTGAAGTGTAAAAGAGCTAAAGATGAAACATTTTTCCTTTGTTGATTAGCGCAGAGGATTAGCAGTTCTAGCATAATAGAGTCAAAGGGATTCACATGTGAACTAAGTCAAAGGGGTTCTTAAGTTTGATCCAGTTGGATCATAATTATATTTATATAATGCTACCGTAAACAACTTGTCATGCATTAAAAGGTAGAGTAACTAAATTCAAATTCAAAAAGAAATTAAAATATACATCTAATAAAGTTAGAGAGGTAGAGAGAATAACCTTGATTCTGGAAGAGATTTCCACTCATGTGGACAACTGTTTATGTAGGAAAACATTGTGGCTGAAACCATTTCATTTCTTTCTCCATTACCAATGAATGACAACAACTGTTATATAACAATAATTCACGTCAGACTTAATTTCTATGACGGTCAACATGATATATCATGTTCATTTGAACATGAGAAGATCCCTATTTGAGAATGAACTGATTACCACTTTGTCTTGTTGAAGGAGGATTCCCTTCGAAAAAATGTTGTAAAGATCCTCTTTCTTGATGGTAGAATAGATTTCAGGGCACTTTGACATCTGGATTATTTCTTTATAGTCTTTAGACAATTTGGGCTCCCATTTCTCATAATCCTCCTATATATACATTAATCAATTAATTAAGTCATGTTTCATACAGTTACATTCTTACAGTTATAAAACAGTTAAAGGCCATAGTTTAGATATATATCAAAAAGTTAGACAATTTTGTCAAAATATAGAAACTTACTTGAAATTCCAATGATTTCTTGAGTTGTATGACCACTTCATCAGCTGTTGGTCGTCTTTCTCTCCTGTGATGTAAGCATTGAAAGGCAATCCTTGTAAAGGTAATATATGATTGTGGCACAATTTGTTCTTTGATACCCTCGAACACTAACTTATCAAGTTTTCCTTCATGATAGTGTTGTTTTGCCAAAAAGGGTAAATAAAAATACTCATCATCTAGCTTTTCAGATGATAGTTTCCCACACAATATGTCAAATAAAACCGCACCCAGTGAGAATATATCAGACTCTTTAGTTAAGAAGCCTGTTTTCAAGTGTAGTGGGTCACGATAGCCGATTGTGCCTGTAACATTATCGATGACATAGTCTACATTCTGATTTCTTGGACATACCAAGGAAAGCCCAAAACCGGAAATTTTTGCTTTCCAGTCATCAAATAGTAGAATATTGTTGCTGCTGATGTCCCTATGTATTACCATTTCTGGGCTTGAAACAGTTCCATGAAGAAACTCCAACCCAATTGCAATATCTATGCATATTTTAAGCCGCATCACCCATGTAAGACTATCATCGGTCAAGTACTTATCAAGACCACCTCTTGATGCAAACTCATACACAATAACTTTTTCATCCTCTTCATCACAGTAGCCTACAAGACCAATGACATTTAAATGTTTATACTCCATAAGGATGTCCAACTCTGCCATAAATTTAGCTGCTGCCAGCTCTGTCAAAACTTCAGCATCTCCTT
Organism: Artemisia annua; assembly: GCA_014162995.1. Lineage (NCBI taxonomy): Eukaryota > Viridiplantae > Streptophyta > Magnoliopsida > Asterales > Asteraceae > Artemisia > Artemisia annua. Next base: position 46,220 of record LBNU01022503.1, read on the forward strand.
GACCCGACTTATTATCCAACCGCTTTGCAGCAATGATGTTATGTCCATGAGTACTTTGAGTAGCTCCCTTGTATACATTCCCAGAATCTCCATGTCCAATGATATTGTCTTGACTGAAGCCTTTCGTGGCCAACTTTATGTCTTCAAGTGACAGTTTGAGGTTGTCCTTGTGGTTCTCCTAAGAATTATTGGACAGTCAGTCGATTTGTTAAGTTAAAAACAGAATCAAACTACTTTCCATCTAGAATCTGTTCGAATTTTTATTTTGCATTTTAGGTTCTCAGTCTCCAAGTTCATGTCAATGTTATGGTTGTAAATCAAGGTTCATGTTGCAATTTCCAGATTAAAGAGAAAAAAAACATATATGCATGGAAGAGAAGAGTCACGAGTTTTACCAACGAATTAGTAGCACGACATAAAGTTAAATTACCAAGTTAAATAAAGTTTAAGATCACAAAAAATAAATCACAAAACTTAAGTACCAAGAAAAAACTTGAACAGTAAAATCGTATATTGAGTAACAGTTTGAGAAAAAGTAGCTTACACAAAGTATTATGTATGAAATGTCACATATTACTATCAAGAATATATGAAGAAATTATAAAGTTGTCTTTTAAAATATGACTTACCTGAGAGTCTAATGCTTTTTTGAGTTCGTTGATGACAACTTCTATTGTTGGACGTTGCGCTTGCGTTTCTGCCACACATCGAAATGCGATTTCTAAAAATATGTCCAAAGACTCTTTATTGGGTCCTTTACTTAAAGAAAAGACATGTTCATCGGTCTCCTCCTTTATCTTGTGATCAACAATTTCCATTACTGTTCCCTTTTCAAAATGATCTCTTGCGATGGGTGCAATTCCCTTCTCATTCACCCCGGTGTATACATAATCATAGGCCAACCTACCAGTCAAGATCTCAAGCAACACTACTCCGAACGAGTAAATGTCTGATTTCTTATTTAATCTACCATCCTTCTGATATTCTGGATCCAAATACACATATGTACCTGCAACCGTATCGGTATAGATAGTGCTGGCCGCTTGATGTGCTGGGTGGAATTTGGAGAGCCCAAAATCCGCAATCTTTGCCTTCCAATTATCTTCCAATAGAATATTATCGCTCTTAATGTCACGGTGTATCATCTTTTGTTTGCCATGATCAGTGTTGTTGTGAATGTAATTCAAACCATGTGCAATATCAAGACATATATTTAGACGTTGCAACCAATTAAGATTAGTGAGTTTATCACTGCTTCCCAAATAGTTTTGAAGACTTCCTTTCGAAGCATGCTCATATACTAAGATCATTGCACCGTTACCCTGATCATAACAAAAACCAAGAAGAGAGATTACATTCTGATGCTTACAAGTAATTAGAGTTTCAATTTCTGCAATGAACCCTTGTTCTCCTTCTTGATTGTAAATGCGCTTTATGGCTACCGTGCTTCGTTTTCTGGGTAAAACGCATTTATCGACCCCTTCTTTCGATGAGGAATTACTGCTCTCAAAATATTCAAGATCTGCTTTGTATACTTTACCGAAACCGCCAGACCCGATGCAATATGCGTCATCAAAATTCTTGGTAGCCACGTTTATAACATCTAGTCCAATCTTCAAGTGTTCCAAGTTTTTCTCCTGCAACATTATCGAGTCATGCATCACCTCATTATTGCTCGTAAGGATTGGAGTGAAAAAAAAAGTATTTTCTTTTTAAGTAATTGATTAACATTTTGAAATAGGAAATCGTTCAAAAGCAACAGTTGATTTGTTTCAAGTTAAACTAGTAGGAAAATGATTTATTCCCTAAAAACTGTTGTCAAAATTGAAGATGAAGATTATGAGAGAGTAAATATGGCATGTTTTAAAATGATAGGGCGAAGTCAAATTGAATATTAAGTCGAATGGTTCTCCATTGGTTTACAATAATACGTCGGTAGTTTTATACTTTTATCCTTTCACACAACCACTAATAAAATAACTACTCTTTCTAACCTTATTCTAGAAACGTCAAAACAATTTTACAATGGCACCCAAGAAGGGAAACCAGTAACAACATAAAGATAAAAACCATCAAGAGGGACGAATAATTAATTGACAGACAAGAACTAATTTTGTTAAAATGATTGAGAACAAAAGTAAATAAACCCTTAAACTAACGACATATCATTGTAAACCAATGGAGAACCCACAATTAAACACATTACTTTTTAAGAATTACATCATGGAAAAGATCTTTTCTATGCATTCAAAATGAACCCACTATTAAAATTTTATATAACAAATTATTTCATACTTCCATATTCACCACATTCATTACAAAATTTTATTTTTGTATAATATTTTTAGTTTTAGTTTAATTTAATATAATCTATGAAATATAAAATACAATGTTAAAAAACATAATAATGTAAAATCAAAATCACATGCACACAGATTTTCACATTAATGAGAATATAGTGGTTATATACGTTAAACCACAAAACAACCCTTAATAATATAAGTAACTCTTGTTTCAGGAGAATTCGTAATCGGCCTAAAATTAAAAGTTTAAGGAAATTAATTACCTTCAAGCGATTGAATGATGTACGGTCAACTGGATTTTCATGTTTCCACTGATGTTCCAAAGCTTTCTCAAGTCTTTTGACAACTTGATCTATATGCGGACGCTTTGCCCGTTCCTCTTGTATGCAGAAATATGCTGTCTCTGAAAAGATTTTGAATGCTTCTGGGTCCACCTGTTTTTGTATATGCGGCATGATCATTTCATCCAATTGAGATTTTTTTAGTTGAGTTAATAACCCATCTCCCAACTCTTCATCTGGAAGAACTGCACTCCTTCCGCATACGACTTCGTATAACACAACACCGAATGAATACACATCTGACTTGTGGGTCACACCACCAGTCTTATTATATTTTGGGTCCAGGTATACATTCTTAACAATATCACGAGTAAGAAGAAGACGGTGCCTCCGAGCTACTGTATTTTTCAACGAAAGCTCNGTGTGTTTTTCAACGAACGTTCAAAACCAGATAACTTGGGTTCCCATTCGTCATCTAGTAAAATTTTCGAGCTCCTGATGTTGCAATGTATGACACTAAAATCTCGTCCAACATCATAATGGATGTAGCTCAATGCATTTGCAACGCCGAGACATATCTTCAGCCTTTGCATCCATGTGAGGGTCTCGTCACTTAGATATTTGTTGAGACTTCCGTTGGCCTCCTTCTTGTATACGGTAATCAAATTCTTATCACGAAACCCAATAACAGACACTAGATTCATATGATTGAGACTAGAAAGCATTGACTTCTCCATCCTAAAGTACTTTTTGTTCTCGTCTTTTTGATATTTAAGATAGCATCCCCGTGCAACAATATCGATGAACTGTCCGGAATGCAACATACGGCCTTGGTAAACCCATGCAACTGTATTTTCTCTGATCCTATTCTCAGGAGAAAAGTTGTTGGTTGCGGATTTTATATCTTCAGCACTGAGTTCTGAGTGAGAAAGGTATTTGAGGGAGGACATTGTCTTTTTGCGAGAATTGGATTCAACGCCTGTGGATGTGGAGTGACTGGCTGATCCCTATATGTACCAAAGAAGACAACATTATGAAGTGCGCAGATTTTTAGGGTGTAACACTTCAGTGAGGTTAATCATTCATTTTAATCATTTATCAAAGTACTAGAAAATATAGTGAGAAGCCAAGTATAAGAGGGGGATTTTGTGTATCATTCTGAAAGAACAGTTAGATTTTGCAAAAATTGTTGGGAAATGTGATTTTCGGTCAACATGGAAAATATTTTGGATGTAAAACTTGAACCTCAATTTAACCATAACTCACAACCAACACCTTTAAGGCAAATATAATAGTTTATGGGAGTGATATGTGAACAGAGTGTATTTATTTTGTACACAAAATATTAACTAGGAAAAGACATTTATATCATTGTCCAGTAGTACCCATTTTTTGTTTTGTTTTCTTTTTAACCTCAAAATAGCTGATATACTTTTGAGAAGTACTCAACAACAATGACAACAACCATTTCGGGCCGGTCACTGTTTATTTAAAGCAATTCATCAGCAATGTTTCTTTTAACATTAATAAGAATAAAATTCTGTTAAAAATATAACTTTGAGTCCACCCTGCGCGTTCTAATTATTCACAGGTAATAACAAAACTTTGAAGCTGAAAATTGCATTATAAAGTATCATCACCTAACTGTTTATAAATTATTTCAAATTCTTTTTCTGTGTACAAATAATTCTGCTCCTTCTCTATCGCATCTTACTTTATCAATTCTCTTGTTTTGACATTTTCCTCTTTTTTAAAGATTTGAGTGGCTTACAATAAGAGCTAAAAATAATTAATTACCTTCTCATGACTGGATGATGTCCCTCCAACTTCATCCACAACTGATGAGTGTTCCTTTAACATCAATGACAACAAATATAGACATAAGTAAATAAACGTTGCTCGTATTATAGAGTAGTTATTGTGATAGAAAGATAAAGAGAAAAAAACCATCTTACCGCATTTTCACATTCCAATTGAAGTTCCAACGCTTTCTCAAGACTTGTGACAATCTGATCCATATTTGGGCGTTGCGATTGTTCTTCATTCAAGCACTCATACGCTGTTTCTGCAAAAGTGTTCTGTGATCGCGGATCCATTTGTTTCCGTAGTTTTGGATCAATTATATCATCAAGTATTTGCTCTCTATAATGAAAAATTGCCACTGGAGCCAAATACTTATTATCTTGATCGTCACTTACTGATTTCCAACCACACAATAGTTCAAACAATACTATCCCAAAGGAGTATATATCCGACTTGTGGTTCACAATATTGGTCTCTAAACATGTTGGGTCTGTATACCCCTCTGTAGACCAAACTGAATCAGTGTGGAAAGAATGGTGTCGTTCAGATGCTTTAATCTCCATGGAAAGCTGGAAATCATATAACTTGGGTTCCCAGTCATTATTCAGTAGAACTGTTTCACTGCTGATGTTCCCGAGTATGATGCTAAAACCACGTGGCTCATCACAATGAATATAACTCAATGCATGCGCAATACCGACACATATCTCCAATCTTTTCACCCATGTCAACAACACCGGGTCACTTAGATAGTTGTTGAGACTTCCCCTTTTCTCTCGCTTGCAGATGATGGTCTCTGCACCAACTTCATTACAAAACCCAACAATAGAAAGAAAATTCTTATGCTTGAGATTAGATAGCATGAAAATCTCCGTCCAAAACTGTTGTTCTTTTTCATCATCCCATTCTTTATTAATTAGCCTCCGAGCACTGATATCTATTAACTCACCAGACCAAGAGAGCTCTCCCTTGTATGCCTTATAAAACCCACTTGTGCCTATGACATTTTCTTCTGCAAAGTAGTTGGTGGCGGATTCTATATCTTCAATGGGGATTCTTAGGTGAGCAAGGTGGCTGGGCGGAGAGTGTATCTATTACAAAAACAAGCAGAGTTTGGGTTACAAAAGGACGTGAGATGAGCAATTAACAGCAAGTGATGCATCATCAGTATATACTATATATGTATAATTGGCTATTTCCACCGACCGTCCTTTTTTAATCATTATTTTTAAATTTTAATCCTAAGTGATATCCATAAAGTTAGTTTTATTTCTTTTCTATTTATTGTCCTGAAGATTGCATTGCTTGTGTCAAGTCATAACTATTCTTTGAAAAATTTAAGAAAAAAATAATTATTATTGGTTTTCCTTACCTATTGCATAATGACAATTTTGCTTATTACCTAGTAATTAACTAATAACTTTCTTTAATAATAACTTAAAGTAAACGTGATATGATAAATTTGATTAAACTTTTGTATCAACTTTTAGCAGTAAATAATAAATTTGAAAATGTTTATACTTGCTTACTTTTTATCACATACTTTTTCTTACAAGTATTGAATAGGTATTTAGCAAATTTATTTTAGTTACATAACTTTTTGAAAAAATTTAGACGTTCTTATTTATATTTGTTTATGAGATGAAAAATATAAAATTGTGTGAAAATTTGTTAAAAGGGGTGACTAAAATGATATATGACGAACAAAATTATGAACTAATACACGACATAAAAGATTTTTTTTTTTTATTTTTTTTTTTTTATTTTTACAATTGTACTTACTTTCAAATTTCAACTTTTATATTTCAGTTCATAATATATCATTTATATATAGAAGCCCCTATGCACAGCCGTTGGAATGCGCGGCTTTGATATATCCATGTTTCAATACATAAATCTTGGAATATTTTTGGTTGGTAAGATTTTGAAATAAAGGGATAAGAGAATGAATCATTGACAATCACGAGTGCTTCACAAACCAACAAAAATAAATTTTAGAAATCTGCTAATTGTGACTTAATTTTGGTTTAACCACTTTCCATTTTTTATAAATGTTTTTATCCTTAAGTTTGTTTGACCATTAAAAAAATCACTTAATCTTCAATGTTCATTTGATAAAATCCCTTAACATTTTTGATCAACAATTTTATCCTTAATATTGTTTAGCCATGTAATTTAACCACCTAATTTTGGATTATCGTTTAATAGAAACCTTCAGCCAACATTGATAATGTTATTGACAATGTTTTATCTACAACCCACGATACGTCGAATTTTGTGGTTTTTGGTGCTTAAGTTATGAATTTTTTTATTTTTATTTCATTTTATTAGATGACCTATTACTTTGACAATGTTTTATCTACAACATTAGATGACCATACTATCAAGTAATAGTAAAATATATTAATAAAACATGAAGCGTTAAATACAAATTATACCACGTATATAGACTAGGCGACTACTTGTGCATAGCGGTGAAAATTTGGAAGGCAAGTAACTATAGTTGCGAAATTGTTGTTATGTGTTTCGTGTATGAAATGGATGTACGTTCTTTATTGTGTCAAAGTTTCGGCTTATAATTAGTCATGAAAAGAATATATATATATATATATATATATATATATATATATACACACACACACACACGGATGCAAAGTACAATATTGAAAGGAATATAGTATGCATAGATTAACAATTTCATATTTTTTATTTTTGATAGTTTTTAAGCAAATGCGTTTTCTCTTTATATTATATAGTGGAGATATGTCTTTGTTCTATCAAAAGTGATTCAATATGCTAAAATTGGTTTGTTTTTGTCATCTCATAATGTTCATTTAAAATTTTGGTTGAAATTAACGTAAATGAAAAGGGAAAACATATTATGGCATGACCATAAAATAGAAAATAAAATTGATCTTACTGGCCTATTTTCGCGTGCGAGTTTCAAAGCTTCCTCGAGTCTTGGGACAATGTCATCTATATTTGGGCGTCGCGATCGTTCTTCGTCCAAACCCTCATACGCAATTTCCGCGAACATGTTGAATGAATGCAAGTCTATTTGTTTCCATAGATCCTTATCAATTATATTAACGAGTTTTTTCTCTCGATAATGGGTAATGACCACCGGACCCAAATACTTATTATCTTGATTGTCACTTGGTGCTTCCCTACCACAGAGTAGTTCGAACAACACAATCCCAAAGGAGTAGATATCCGACTTGTGGTTTACACTTTTAGTCTCAATATATGTTGGGTCTCCATATCCAATCACATACGCAAGTCTATTAGTATGAAATGAATGGTGCCTTTCAGATGATTTAATCTTCATGGAAAGTTCAAAACTAGATAACTTGGGTTCCCAGTCATCATTTAATAGAACTCTGCCACTGGTAATGAGCCGGTGTATTACGCTGAAATCGCGTGGCTCGTCATAATGAATGTAGCTCAGTGCATGCGCAATACCGACAGATATCTCCAATCTTCGCACCCATGTCAACAACATCGGGTCACTTAGATATTGGTTGAGACTTCCCCTGTTCTCAAGCTTGTAAATGATGACCTTCTCGCCATTCTCATCACAAAACCCAACAAGAGAAACCACATTTTTGTGTTTGAGACTTGACAGCAATGATATGTCCATCCAAAACTGTTGTTCATCCCTTTCTTTATTTAACCTCCGAGCATGAATATCAATCAAGTCACCGGACCACAAGAGCTGCCCCTTGAAACTCTTTCCAAATCCACTTGTGGCGATGATATTTACGTCAGCAAAGTTGTTGGTGGCGGATAGTATGCTTTCAAGGGGGATCTTGAGGTGAGCAAGATCGTCCTTTGGTGAAGACATTATCTGTTTATCATGTAAAAAACGTGAATTAATACACAAAATAACATAATAAGAGAGTTAATGAAGTGCCTACAACGTGTTTGATGAAATTCCTGAACCTTTTCAAACACATGTTGAGGTATATACTTGCCTTGTATGTTATATATAGTTTAGGAAGTGAATCAGATGCAGTTTTGAAGGGATAATATGGATTGGAATTGTCTTGCGTAGTATAATCAAGTGCATAATGCCTATAAAGGGTTCGATAAAATTCCTGAACCTTTTTCTAAGACATGTTGAGCTATACATTTTGCCTTCAATGTTACATAGATCTTATATCGACTGTATATATCATGTACTTTGTAGTTATTGTGTTTGTGGATAATAACTAAAATAAGATCCTTTTATAATTTAGGAAGTGTTTTGGTTCTTCATGTTGTCTTATTTATTCACTAGTGCATGATAATAACTAAAATAACATGTTTTAATACACCCGATAGACGAACTTCATTTTGATAACTTAAGCTATCGCGGTACTGAAGAAAGAGATCTACAACTTGGGTTTCTAAAATTGGTCTACATGGATGGCGCACTGATGTACGATGTACCCCCACCGGGTGTGAGACATTTTGATAAATGCGTTTTTTTTAACCATTTTGGTAAAATGATGAAGGTATCGAGGCATTTTCGTAATTTTCTCTTAATAAAAAGAAAACACGTATTTTGATAATAAAAGTGGAAAAAGAGTCTTACATGGCTATTCATACGTGCAATTTTCAAAGCTTCCTCAAGTCTTGGGGCAATCTCGTTTATACTTGGGCGTTGCGACATTTCTTCATTTAAGCAGTCATATGCTATTTTTGCGAAAATTTCGAATGATTGTGAGTCCATTTGCTTATATAGATCCCAATCAATTATTTCATCGAGTCTTTCCTCTCTAAAATGGGTAATGGCCACCGGACCCAAATACTTCTTATCTTGATCGTCACTTACTGACTTCCTACCACATAGTAGTTCAAATAATACAATCCCAAAGGAGTACATATCTGATTTGTGGTTCACACGTTTGGTCTCAATATATGTTGGGTCTCCATACCCTTCCACATACTTAAGATCATACTTTTGGAAAGAACGGTGCCTTTGAGTTGCTTCAATCTTCATGGAACATTCAAAGTTAGATAACTTGGGTTCCCAATCATCATTTAATACAACTGAGTTGCTGTTGATGTTCCGGTGTATTACGCTGAAGTTGCGTAGCTCGTCATAATGAATGTAACTCAATGCATGCGCAATACCGATAGATATCTCCAATCTTCGCACCCATGTCAACAACATCGGGTCACTTAGATAGTTGCTGAGACTTCCCCTCTTGTCAAGCCTCACAATGATGATCTTCTCATCATTTTCATTACAAAACCCAACTAATGAAACAAGATTTTTATGCTTGAGACTTGAAAGCATTGAAATCTCCTTCCAAAACTCTTGTTCTTCAGCATCATCCCATTCATCTTTATTAAACCTCCGAGCATGAATATCAATCAGCTCACCAGACCACAAGAGTTGTCCCTTGTATCTCTGTTCAAAGCTATATTCTAAGATGACATTTGCTTCATCGAAGTTGTTGGTGGCGGATAGGATAATTTCAAGGGGGACTCTGAGGTGAGCAAATTCGTTGCTGGGCAAAGACATTAGCTGTTAAAAAGTAAAAATGTGAGTGAGAAAAAGGGAGTATAATCAGGTGCATAATGCCTGAAAAGTGTTCGATAAAATTCCTGAACCATTTTATGTCTATAAGTACTAAAGTTGCCCGATAAAAAATTTATGAGGTAAAAATGGGTGTTGCACGAGCCCAAAAAAGACATATTTTATAAAAAAAATTACACTTCATGACCTAAAATTGGGTGTGGCCCGTGGCACACCCGGCTCCCATGTGGGTCCGTCCCTGCTCATGGTAATCCGATATTTGAAGTGTATGCAAGGGTTGACATGTTGAATATCAAGATGTTTGTCCAGCCTGTATACGAAATTGGAGAGCACTGAGACGCATCATGAGTATGTTGGCACAAAAGTTTTGAATTCGAGAGTAAGTTGGCATAGAAAAAAGTGTGTTGAATTTGAGAAATTAGGTAAAGAGGGATAACAGAACTGAACAAATATGATGTCTTTGGTCACCTTGAAAACCTTAACTTGAGTTTTGTTAACGTTGCATAAATGGGGAAGACATATAAAGTGAGGTCGAGCAATGGAAAACATTATGTATCATAGGGCTATTAATTAATTATGTATTAAGTATAATCTGATTTATGGGGTATAGCTAATTAAGTGCAAACTGATGCAGAGAAGGTGTATACTAGTACATAACAATTATAGATTAGTTATTATGATAGAAAGATTAAAGAGAAAAACCCTCTTACAACATTTTGATGTTCCAACTGAAGTTCCAGCACTTTCACAAGTCTTGGGACAATCTCATCTATATCTGGCCGTTGCGATCGTTCTTCTTTCAAGCAGTCATACGCTATTTCAGCAAACATGTTAACTGATTGAGAATCCATTTGTTTCAATAGACCCCAATCAATTATTTCATCGAGTTTTTTCTCACGATAATGGGTAATGGCCACGGGAGCCAAATACTTATTATAGTCGCTGGCTATTACTGATTTCGTGCCACACAGTAGCTCAAACATTACTATTCCAAAGGAGTACATATCAGACTTGTGGTGTGCACTTTTAGTCTCTATATATACTGGGTCTGTATACCCATCCGTACTCCATACTTTATCAGTATTGAAAGAATTGTGCCTTTCAGATGCTTTGATCTTCATGGAACATATAAAATCACCTAATTTGGGTTCCCAGTCATCATTTAAATAAATCAGTGAACTATTGATGTTGCGGTGTATTACGCTAAAATCACGTGACTCATCATAATGAATGTAGCTCAATGCTTGCGCAACACCGACAGATATCTCCAATCTTCGCACCCATGTCAACAACATCGGGTCACTTAGATAGTCGCCGAGACTTAATCTGGTCTCACGCTTGAAAATGATGACCTTCTCGTCATTATCATCACAAAACCCAACTAATGAAACCAGATTCTTGTGCTTGAGACTAGAAAGCATGGAAAGCTCCATCCAAAACTGTTGGTCTCCATCAAACCGTTCTTTTTTTAACCTCCCAGCGTAGATATTAACTAACTCACCGGACCACAAGAGCTGTCCTTCGAAATAATTTTCAAATGCATCTTCTCCGCAGATATATTCGTCATCAAAGTTGTTGGTGGCGGATAGTATATCTTCAAGGGGGATTCTTAGGTGAGCAAAGTCATCAAGGGAAGACATTATATTATATATTTTATCGTTTTATTAAGAGGCGTTTGGGTTACAAAAGGATGCAAAGGTATTAGGAAGAACAAATAAAAGAAGAGTAGAAAGATGATGCGGTGGTGCAATGGTGTTAGTTTGTATCGGCTGTATTCAGTGTTTGTTTTTACTTTTTATGGCCCCTTACTACAATATATGCATGGCCAATGTAGCTGTCCTCCAACGAAACCTAATTATAAAAGTAATACAACGTGCATCTCTAGACCACACTTGACCAGTGATGAAGGAGTCTTTGTGTTTATTAAATTCCAAATATCAGACTTTTGGCCGACAAAGTTGACGGAAAATGCATAATTACAAAAGTGTCGTTCTTCCCAAAACCCATTTTCTGTAAAGGAAACATAAACAAATTGTACCATGCCGGCCATCATGCATGTGACGATTCACATAATCCAATGATAAAACATGTTTATCAACAATGCCTACTCTTTTTATATTTCATTTTTTTATGTGTATGGACAAAGATTATGTAGTGGGTGACTCAGATCGGCAATATAATTAAGATCTTAATGGATAAACAAAACTTTTTAAAATTAAAAGTGTGAGTTGTAGACCCTGGGTGTGTCACATATAAGAGCTAGTTGCTTTTTAAACTTCACATGGGTATGTCCCATTTAATCAATATTTCTTTATTTAATCATTTTTTGGTCATAAAGTTAGATTGGCTTTAACAGAAAAGAAAACAAAACATCAACATTTATACGTATATAATTAGTATTTAGTACTGGGAAGGGTTTTGTTGTTATCCTTCGCTGCTAGAGACGGAAATATTTGTCGTTAATCCGCCACTAAAAGTAGTATCTCAAAACCGTCACTAACAATTGGTTGCTTAAATCAACACCATCTCATAGCATGTTTGAACAAATTCGTCTCTAATTTGACGCGGTTTAAAAATCTTTTGCTAAAATTTGTTGCTAATCAGTCAATACGATACAATTTATTTTCCATTTTTGTTCAAGATGTCGCACAAACGAATACAATAGTGATTATAGTCACGGAATTCATATCCAAATCAAATAACAAATATTTCCAAATCAAATTACAAGCAGATTCAAATGAAATCTAACGTGTGATCTTCCACAACTTAAAAGGAAGTCTAAACCATAGATTCTCTCTTACATAAAAGTTAAGAGGACCTAAAATAGATTTAGAGCTCTTCAAAGTGTAATGGTTGATGTTCAATATGTACGGCCACTTGCACTACCTTGTTTTGTTTTTGGTTGGCGGGTAACATGACTCTTGAAGCCATACTCAATAAGCATATCTTGAATTTCTACACTCATTTCTTCCTTTAGCTCTTCACACATTTCTTCTTTTAGCTTTTTTGTATTTAAAAGAAAGAAACAAACCTAAACATCTTTGGATCCTCAGGATGGAGCACCGGTACATCTTGTAGTACTTGGTGTACTAGTCATCGTGTACTATGGATCTGACATTGAACCCCACCCAAACGCTCCACCTTTTGTATCGTCTTTGGCACATTGTTTCCAGAGGTTATCATCACAGACAGGATAGTTAGCAGCATCTGATCCATATTTATCCACCAGAGCAAGCCAGTAGACAGTCACGAAACACATTTTTTAAATGCAAGGCCATTTATATAAAAACACGCATTACATATCACATTATAAACTGTTATCTTATAACTATAATACTCAAGAAACCTTAAATCGACACTATTAAAGGTTCTGAATTCAATGCTACCAATGTAACAAGATGAGTCAAAATGCACAGATCACATTATAATGTTGCAACAAAGAAAAAATGACACATTCTACACGACCCTTGGCACCCGCGAATCCAAAACATCATTGCTCATATGACTAAAATACTTAACTACAAATATATAGATTAAGTTTATTAGAAACACCTAGCCATCTGCATTAATCACATGATCAAATCTATTTAAGTCATAGACGGATCATAAAATAGCAATAATACATAACACAAATAGTTACAATAGCATGCACACCACATACACGCCTACACACATACAAATACCAGTGCTCTAGAGGTGGCAAAACGGGTGGGTATATATTTTAAATAACACCATTAACACTATACACTATACACCTTGGCACCATTTGCCAAATAGAGTGGCTAAGTCCGTATCTCTAACATGGTTGGAGCTCCTTAGACTGGTTAAGTTCAACAATTTCTTTGGTAGGCTGTAAACAAAGCCATTATTAATTTCATGGTTTGAAAGAGTAACACCGGCATTCACTAATTCATTCATGTTCATTCACTAATTCATTCATGTTTAAAGCAATAGAAGTTGAGGAACATTAGACGTAGTAAACATGATAGGATCTTGATTTAAAAAACTTTCGAGTAGTTTTGTTTGAAAAGTTTTGATAATCAAACTGTTCTAATACCACTTGTTGTTCTCTTTAGAGTGATTTAACCCAAGATTAACTAAGTTAAATCATTTTCCTTGTTTATCTGATGTATTTTAAAATGTTTAAAGCAATAGTACATAAACAGTTTAAACAAAGTAAACAACAAAGTTTTCAACTTTTAAATTCTTATTAGAAATGAATCAAAGAATTTACCATAATTATTTAGGAAATAACAATTAAATTTGAATGTAAGTATAGTAACCTCCTCACTTTCTTAAACATAAACCAAAGTTGTGTATTTAAGTAAGAACTATGTTAACACTCCGAAGATGTTCAGGGACGTAGTTCTAGAAGGAGTAAATGTTCGCGTAAATGCTAACATATTAATTGTACGAGTTAGCATTTACTCCTTTACAACATTTCTTTATATATGCAAACTCGAGGTGAATACTTGTGGGTTAATAGAGATTTGTCAAGCATCTAACTAGGAAGGTACGCTGCTAACTTACTGCTTATATCATCTTCTGTTCTTGGAACGTGTCCAATCCAACTTCGGGGAACAATGTTGACAATTGTTTTCCTTTTTTACCAACTCTTGTACTTTACTGACTTTCTTTGATAAATAGCTTTCACTTATCATTTCAATAAAGTTCTCACCTATTAGTTCAGAGACTTCACTTGCTGAGTTTTGCCTCAGGAAGTGGTGAGACTTTCTTTAGTCTATGAAGAACTCTCAAGATGACTCCTTGCATGTTCTGTCATTAAAGGACTTCATTTGCACTTTAAGGTATTTTTTATTCAAATTCTAGTCAAGGTGTATTGGGCTCTCAAATGGCCTAACAAGAGATGATGGACAACTAACTGATCTATGGTAATTCACAAGTCTTTGGTTAGTGGAAGGTAAAGTCTAAAAGATCATATGTACAATCCATTAGAGTACTTCTGATGTAAAAGTAGATATTTTATTCCTGACATAACACATATACAAGCATTAGAATGTTTCTGATGTGAATAGAGAAAAAGGGTTTTTTTTACCGGTTAGGGGATTACACATGAATGGACAGGTCCTATGCTGCTATGTATTAGAATTTTGTCTAAATAATGGTGGAAATTAGGGTGAAAATATTGTTCAGTTTTAAAGATATTTGTTTAACAAGTTCTTTTTTCGATTGTGGTTCTATGTGCTATCTGGTGGATATGGAGGGCTCAGAATTTACATGTTTTCCAGGTGGTTAAGGTTGTTAAAACCATTGACGACATTATTGCGACATTTTTATCTTTAGATGAAAATAGAGCTAAGTGTTGAAGTATTTTTGGATTGGTTGGTGTTGCAATCAGGGGCGGAGCCATGTATATAGTAGCGGGGGGCGGCGCCCCTAACGAAAGTCTCGTGGACACACAAACTATGTAATAAAAAAAGTCATATTAGTTGTAAAAATGTGTGGTGCCCTCATGAAAATAACCTGAGTGCCCTCAGCATTCTCTCAGGTTTCTAAAAATGACATTGTTTTTAAATGTAAATATTATCTCCGGTGGGTTGGTCATCGGAAAATATTGAAGAGGAAAACATTATATGGTATGGTGGGGACGTGGGGTTAGATTATTGGGAATTGCATGACTAGGGACAAAAACATCTATTAATTAAATATTTCCAATAGTAAATATAGGAGTATAATATTGTGAGTAGTATATAGTTACACTTTGTGCTTTCTTTATACTTTCTTACCTCTCATTTGTCTTCACATGACAAAATTCTTTATTGCTCAAATAATTCTTTATATCACTAATTCACCATGTATATATTTAACATGTAAGTTGTATAATCTTTAATGTAATTTAGAAATTCAGGATTTCAACAATCAATAAAATTTAAAGTTTACTAATTAGTATTAGATGCATGGAAAGAAAATTTTTGTTGCCATTAACTAAACCCGACCCGATTCGTTCAAGTTATACTAAAAAAGAATTATTGGTCGATGCCCCCCGTAATCACAATTTCTGGCTCCGCCACTGGTTGCAATCCTAGTGTTCTTTGTATTCAGTTGTAATTTTTTCTTGATTTGTCGATGCTAGCTTCTTACTAGCATATGTTTTAAATAAATGTCCGTTAAAAAAAGAAAAATATTGGTTCATCAAGTCTACTTAATGTTATTATTGAAGGAAACATGGATTATATCTTGGCTACGTAACCTTTTTATGATTGTATACTCGATTCACCTTTTTACAAAAGAAAAAGTAAAATAATTCATGTTTAAATCTCGTGCGTGCAGAAGTCTTTAACTAGTTATTAGTTAGACTCCTACAAGTTTTCTAGCTCATTTGACATGCTACATGCATTAAAATTAAAAATGACATTCTACTAACTAAAATGTGTATTAGTTGTGTAAAATGATTAAAAAATGTAAGAAACTTAAAGTCTGTAAATACCTTGATTTGTTTTTGCCACTTAATTCTCAAGTCTAACTTTTGTATTATTCTGATTATTGTCTTTATCTATCCTTTATTCTTAAACTTGTCATAATGTCATTCTTGTTCATATATATTTCACAATATTAACAAGTATATAGAGACACACACACACACAAAAACTCATTACACACAAAAATATTCATCAACCAAAAGGCAACATACAAGTCGAAACAAATGGACACCCTCTTGCTAGTTTCCTCAGTGACTTTGCCCATAATCAGTATATTCATTATACACCATTTCATGACCCAAAAATCAACCAACATTCCTGGCAAATATGGTTGGCCACTAATCGGCGAAAGCATCGATTACTTCAAGAAGCTTCGAAGTGGCACCAACGAGAAATTCGTTATGCAGAGAAAAAAGCTATTTGGTGACGTTTTTAAAACATCGGTCCTTGGTGAGAAAATGGCGTTTTTATGTGGTCCTGAAGGGAATAAGTTCTTGTTTTCTAATGAAAATAAGCTTGTTGAAGTATGGTGGCCTAGCTCGGTTGAAAGTATTATTAAGAAGTCGAATAATAAGTCTGTAACCGCAGAATCTGCTAAGGTTAGACAGTTGTTACCGCCTTTTTTGAGAGCTCATGCTGTTAAGAATTATATTTCGGATATGGATTCTGAGTTGAGACAACATTTGGAGGACTACTGGACCGGGCACAATGAGGTTAGCGTTCAAAATTACGTTTAAATATGCTGTCTTTTGTGACTAAAATACCTCTTATGTGACTGAACCCGTAGTAATGGTCACTGACCCATGATATAAGTACGTATGTAATGGGTCATGGGAAGTCGAATACTATCACAATAGTCAATTTTTCTTCTTACGTAATGTGTCATAATTGTTGCAGGTTGAAGTTTGCCCATTTGTTGCAAAGTACACATTTGCACTAGCCGTAAAATTACTATTGGGTGTGCGTGATGGGACAGAACTAGAGAAGCTTGCAGTTCCTTTTGTGGAGGCAGCGGGTGGAATCATAGCAGTTCCAATCAACATTCCGGGGACAAGGTTTAACCGTGGAGTTAAGGCATCAAATAAGATTAGGGAAGTCATTAATGGGATAATAGCGCAAAGGAGAAAAGACCTTGCTGATGGAACCGCTACTCCTACTCAAGATTTGCTTTCTCATATGATTGCGGAAGTTGATAAACGGAATCAGGAGTCTGATGGTGCTCCCACGACGGATGGTGACATGTCGAGTGACTTGCTAGGATTGCTTATTGGCGGTTATGACACGATTAACACAACGGTCGTGTTCATAATGATGATGCTTGTAGATCACCCTGATGTGTACCAAAAAGTCCTAAAAGGTAAAATCAACATCAATTTACATATTGGTATCATTTGATTATTACTGACTCATAACACACAAACACTTTTGTTTTATTATATAAATATAGAGCAAATGGAGATAGCCGAGGGGAAATCGCAGGGTGAACTACTAACATGGGATGACCTACGTAAAATGAAATACTCATGGAACGTCGCTTGTGAAGTACTAAGGATGCGTCCACCAACTGTTGGTGCTTTTCGTGTTGCCAAAACCACTTTCACATATGCTGGCTTCACAATTCCTAAAGGATGGAAGGTAAACAATATATTTCAAACCGTTGTAAAGTTTTTAAGGCGATGATTTAACCAAATATACACATTTCTTTGTTACAATTACAGCTACATTACATACCACATTACACTCAACGAAACGCTGAATACTTCCCAAATCCCGAGAAATTTGACCCCTCCAGATTTGAAGGAGCAGGTCCTGCTCCATACACATTTGTACCGTTTGGAGGCGGAGCACGAATGTGCCCAGGAAACGAGTACGCACGTGCAGAAATACTTGTGTTTATGTACAACATAATAACTAGATACAACTGGGAAAGGCTCATTCCAGATGAGAAAGTGGTAATTGATCCACTTCCAAGGCCAGTTCATGGGCTTCCAATCAAGCTCATTCCTCACAAGACAAAAGTTTGAGTTTTATGCGATATTTGCACAATTGCACCACGAAGAATAATTGTTGTATTTCTTTTTTTTCCGGGTTCATGGTACTTAATTAATGTAATCTGAATTTATCTGGTATTAAGATAGCAAATGTGAAATAAGAGGGAAATAAAAATTGGTTTTGACAACTTGTTTGTTTAGGTCGTGTTTGACCTCCTATCAACAGTCTAATTATCCAATAAACAGGGAAACATTCAATGGCTATGAACATAAATAAACCCTGAAAAAGTATCAAATAGTGTTACAAGCCTACAATTGTTCAGCCTCACTAGTTTATACAACAATTTCTGACCAAAAGGAAACGCATATTGAAACTTCTCACAGAAATCTACCTAAGAATCTTTATCTTAGGATGGGCTATGTATAAGATCTAGACGAATAGTTATATCTAACAGTTGACCAAGATTACCACATGGATTTCATGAGCGTGCACTTATCGTTACCACACAAAATGCTAGAGATATATGCAGACGAACCAACCAATATCTAACCTGAAAGAAACAATTGCCGTAAATATCAATATATCATCCATAAGTTTTATTAAAATCGAAGCTTGACTACTTACTAGCATACATGCATACTCGTGGATGCATAGGAGTGGCAATATTGGTGCGTTGGACAAGTTGGGTAACGGGTCAAAACATGTTTAGGTCAAATGAAGTATCTTTTAGTACGAGATTGTTTGTGTCATGTTGGGTCAGGGTTTCCTGCCGATATAAACTTCTGAGGAATAATTTGACTTTTTATATTAAGGTGCTTTAAGATGTTTTAGTCATTTGTATACATTTAATATTACTTTCAAGTTTCAACCCGTGTGACCACCTTCCCTTTTATTTAAATATTTTAGCTCAACCTATTTGGCCCACTCAAGATAAACATAACATAAATCAAACCGTTTCTACTTTCTTCATAACAGATCAATATGCCAACTCTACATGTCATGTGCTTTTAGCTTGTAAGTTGGGACCAATTTTCTTGCCAAAGATTCATCTAAAACCAACAAGTATTATTACCTTTGATCCATCATAAAAGCTCCGCCTCTTCAGGATCACCATCACCATCATCCACATCATTGTCGTCCTCTTCTTCAGGGGCATCTGGATCAACTCCCTAAACAAACCAATGAACATTTTAGTTTCTCATGTGTACTAGCTTGTTTCGAAATTTATTAATTTTTTTATCACATTCACTTTCAAATAAAATGGTTTCAGCGATTAAACATACCTTCATCAGCTTCTCTAATCGTTCCAACCCTTTCTTTGCTGCTTCATTTAAGGGGTTAATCCTGAAATCAAATATATATATCATAAGTTAAAGTTTTATGGAAATATATTACGTCAGAGTGCTAACAATTCCTATATCATTTTATTACTTAAAAGTTTAAAATCAGCCCAACCACACCTATTTGACCTGCTCATTGAAAAATTGCGGTTGTGACCCGTTACCCAGCCCGCCCATATTGCCATCTATGATACTATACAACATCATAACTCCAGAGACAATTACAGGGAAATGAATAAGGAGTACCTCAAAGCAGACTGGTAATGTGAGAGTGAATCTTGCATCATATTTGTAGCAGCAAATACCTGGGCCAGTTTCACATGAAGTGAGTCATCAGCCCAGTCTTTGAGGTATCTCTCGAGTAACGTTACCGCTTCGTAATTCCGACCTTCCATGACATGTAACTCAGCCAATGCTAATGCAGCTCCGAGGTAACCAGGTTCTAGTCTTAGCGCAGACTCGTAAAACTTTTTAGCCTGTTTCAAAGTTCAGGTCAATAATGTCCGAAAGTTTACATTTGACTTTTGTGGGTCAAAAGGACTAATTTTAAACTTCAAAATTAGTATGAATACCATAGTGTGTTATCCCCTAATATACCTTGTCTCTGCCACTAGAATTACTAGCATATACGTCGCCCACAAGTTTTAGAGCCTTTGCTGACTGAGGCATGGCCTTCATTGCCTCCCTTGCAGCGTACAAAGCTTCTTTAGTCTTTGAAAGTGCCAGATAAGATCGAACCAAGCCTGAACAAAGATATACTCTATCAAGAAATTGCAAGAGAGAGGATATAATGAGAGGCCATGTATTTGATTGAAAAGTCACTTAAAGACTTTTGAGACTCCATGTATTTGATTAAAAAATCATTTATAGAAGATATAATGATTCCGTTGAGTCACAAGTCTTTGCACCGAATTTTACAACTAGATTATAATTTAATACAAGAACATCAGACTGAATACAAGTAATAACATTTCTTTTTTAGAACAAAGGGAGTGTAACCAATTCAAAAACCTTAAGCCAGTTATTTTATATTATTACTATTTAAGGACTTCTCTAGTGCAGTGAAATATAAGTTTCATGACGAATTGACGATATAATAACTTAATAAGTTCATACCAATTATGAGACCAGAAGCAATTTATGACTTCCTACAACTCAAACCGGGTCGTTTTTTGGAATGTATATGCATTTTATTAAACCGGCTCTAATCAGTTTACCTTGGTAGGAACGCAGATCGGGTCTCAACTCATGAGCAGATCTGAAGGCAGCCACAGCTGAATCCAGCTGATTCACTGACAGAAGCAAGTTACCCTGAAAGCCAACATACATCAGTTTCAAGATATTTATTGACATGGATATCACAAAGAAACCAACGAGGCAACGAATAAAAGCTGAAACTTTATTTAGCTCTGCCAACAACCAACCTACTTTTCTAGCACTTTTTCACAAATGCTGACATGGCCTTTTTATCTCTATGACCTATACATTTACAATATAAGTGACAACGACAATATTTACTCTTTTGATCCCTCAGATATCGTTTTTCGTCCATAAAATGATAATATACGCGCATTCTTCTTTTTTTACCAAAAGTAGGTTGTGGTACCAGAGCTAAGCAACAGTTCAAATCACATAAACAGTTCAAATCTAATGTGTACCTTCACTATGTGCCCAGTTATATGTCTCTCGTCAATACGAATGCTCTGACAACATAGAATGTTCGGAAAAAGTTAGCAGCAAAAAATAAAAAATAAAAAAAATAAAAAAAATAAAAAAAAAAAAAAAAAAAAGGCAATATAATTGAAATGGCTATTTGACGAAAAATAAAGGTGGCAAACTGAACAAGTTGAGAAACAGGACATCACTAGTTGACGTCAAAATTATCAAATGGCTGATTTTCAAAATCCAAACAGGTCAGGTTGACCCAATAACCTTTGGGCGACTTTTGACCAGTTTGACCCATAAAAAATAAACGGGATGAAGTTTCCAATTCTGACAAAAGTCTTACTTTTTCGACATTAGTTAAAGCGGCTCTGTCATCTTTCCTTTCCCACAAAACAGACAAAGCCACAAACACTTCAGGCCTGGCTGGATCAATGATCAGCAGATCATGCACCAGCTTGTTTAGCTTTGGTATATCAGATTTCAGCTTCAAAAGCATCGCATACTCATCCATATAGGTGACGACATAAGGATCAATCGACCTAACCTATAATAGTAAAACCAAAAATGAGCAGTGTGCAAAGTTTCAGAATGTCGCATACTTGAATCAACACAAACTAGCAGTAGTTGTGTTACCTTCTCAAAGTTCATAATGGCTTCATCGTTTTTTCCAATAATAGCCTCCACCTTAATTTCGAACAAGGAAAGATTTAGAACTCAATATAAATATAACAAGTCTACCAAATATATAATACTCGTACCAAATTACCAACCGTAAAAATCTTGCCCCTTTGTTGGAAACTAATATTTAAACATTGTTGACATGTACATTATTTATGAAGTAAAGGCTAACAGCAGATAACATCTTGATGGCTTATTCTTTTCATAAATTTTAACATATACGAAAGACAAATTCAGGAATATATTTCTGACCTTTGCTATTTCAAGTAATATATGTACATTGTTAGGAAAACGCTGAAGAAGTTCCGAGAAGAGTTCCAAACCACCTGAGGAAATATGAAGGATGTTAAGTAATATGTGTATATTATATTTATTGTATTTGAATTTAAGCTGCCATATATGGTTAAGGGGATGTTTACTTTCTTCTTAGTGGGGATGTAAGTGGGCCCAAAACCCTTAATTCCTCTTAATTGGGAGACTCACAAAAACCTCACTTTCCAGTTTCCTCTATAAGAGGCTAATATAGGAATCTCTTTAAACCCTTTAATTAGTAACCAGCCCCTAAGTTTTGTATCTGTCATATTTGGTCTTAATTCATTGCATGCCTTTATTTGACGAAGTTTTAAGGTCCCTTTAGCAATTTTCTACAAGCATAAGATTTATAGTATGAAAATCAGGCTGAGCTGTTGTTAAACCACTGATTCTGTGGGATGGCCAGCTGAAACATTTTTATAGAAGAGTTGGCATGTTGCCGATACGCGTTGTGTTAATAATTTTTTACCATTACCCACGAAATAAAGTCTATATTTGAAGAAAAATTTGTTGGCAAACCTTTATAATCATTTGATGCAATGCAGCATTGAGCTTCAACATAACGCTGCACAAAAACAATTACAACATCAGAATACTTCTAGACATCAAAAAAAACATCTTGATGACAAGTGGTTAAGCGTAACAATCTCCAAACAAACTAGAGAGCTTAATAATAACGATGATAAAGCACACACTTATAGAGCAACATGCATCAGTAACTCACTTGCAACCAACGGCTGGATTCAAATTGATCAAAAGGAGGCCTGCCACTTCTACTAGGCGTCTGTAACATCAAAATTTATAAAGAAAATATTCACAATTTGCGTATAATACAGATAAGGAAAACATTAATATTGTTCAGCAATAAGAAAACGACGTGGATATGACTTGAACACACCTGGGGAAGTAACAAAAAAATATCTTTTGCTTGAACACCTAACTCGGCCAATGCAGTGATAGCCTCAATAACATAAGGACAATGTCTGCAAAATGCAAACCAATTAGAAAACATGTGTGACAACATAACACGTAAATTTATCAATTTTACCACAAAGAATAAACACAGATATATTGACAATCCATGAAATTATGACTAAAGACCTCAGGCATTCTTTGTAACAAGCAATGGCGGGACGAATATGCTTAGAGTATCTATAGAGCTTCCCCATTAATAGATTCATCTGCAAGTTTCTTGTTTTGCTTGGAATTGTCTCCATCTGTAAAACCACGTAGTTAGAGTAAACAAGATTAGAAACTGATTTACAAGTTATGGCATACGAGAGCGTAACCAACAATAACTCTTAGGGTGAGAGTATTAGATCGATACCTCTGCAAGAGCGGCTCTGTTTTCGTTTAAAGCACAGTGACAAGATGCTATTTTGAACTTCACCTGGTATTCAAATACAAGAAATCGAAACAGTCTGATTAGTTTATCTCAACTAGAATCACAGATAGATGAAATAGAGCATTTGTCATATTACCTCGTTTTCATTTATTGCTGATACATTAAAAGAACTTGGAGAAGACGTCCTATTTATTGCAGACAATGAACTTCTACTTGTTGCATTTACCCTAGGGACAATCTTATGATACTGTAACGCTTGCTTGAACACATGCTACAGTAAGAGAGTGAGGGAAATTAGTTGAAACACGTGATCATTCAGTCATTGTGACATCTTTTAATCCAAACCATCGAAATTTGTGCTTATATTTTATAACAAGTTACAGACTTTCGCATGAACTTAAGTAAATTCAGCCAAAATATAACTTTTTTAAAATAGTATATCTTTGCATAACAATAATATAACTCCATTGAGTTCTTGCAAAAACTTAATGATCGGATATGTTATGCGAAGAATCTTACAATAGCTCTTCTGTACTCCTTATCTCGAAGCAAAGCATCACCTTGGAGAGCCTGAAAAATAATACAGAAGCAATAAATGCTATGACAAAGGAACAATAAACACCAAAAAGGAATAAAGACTGTCCAAGACCGCATATATATCAAAACACACAATTCTAAGACCCGTATATCTAGTAACATCCATTTTAGACAGCGTAAAAGAGCTTTTAAAGTAAAAAATTACTATGGATTCGTTACCAATTTGACACTAACAATTTACAATCCCTTGATAGCGATTGCTTAGTATACCTGCTTATTTCACACTAACTAATTCAAATACGCAGAGTTTATCTACTGTATCAAAAATCAACACAATAAGCATATACACAGTTTTATAAGTAGAGTGTGTTAACATGCTTATTACATAACTTTTTTATCATCGGAACATACCTGAAAACCCATTATAAACGGTTTTCTTTTTTTACTTATTTTTACAAAATAGGCAAATCCAAAAGTGCTTATAAATAACCAAACGCACAATGCTAACATTAACCCCTTGTGACCGAATACAACCACTAAGCACTTACGGGTGTTCAAATTTCTCCGTTAACTAATCAAACGCGCATAGTTTATCTACTGTATCAAACCGCAACATATAAACACACAAACAGTAATCCTAAACACCCCTTTAACATTTTGGGGGTGTTTGTTTAAGCTTATTTGTGGGCTTATGAGCTTATTTGATTTCGGCTTATTTTTTATAAGCCCGGATTTTCTAGCTTATTTATATAAGTTTATTACTTATCTAAGTTTATTATGATATAATAAACTTATATAAGCCCATAAGCCTCAAAATAAGCTAGAAATCCGGGCTTATGAAATATAAGCCGAAATCAAATATAAGCTGGTAAGCCCACAAATAAGCTTAAACAAACACCCCCTTAATCCTATTCCAACTAATTCAAATCCATCTAGGTATTAAAAAAAAAAAAAAAAAAAAAAAAAAAAAAAAAAAAAAAAAAAAAAAAAAAAAAAAAAAAAAAAAAAAACTGACCAAATATTCAGCCTTGAGATGTGGGCTGTTCTCATTACTCACAGAACTTGAAGAAACCAAAAAACAACCCTGAAGAAAAAAACAAATAAAAATCAAAACTTTATTAAATCAAATCAAACCCAATAACAAATTATTAACATATAACATTATAAAGATTGATAATTTTACAAGCATTTGAGCGGAATTATAAAGCCCACAATCGAGTAGAGTTGACATCTGATCTTTTGGTACTGTTTCCATTTTCTTGAATTTTCTTGATTTTCTTGATTTTGGGTTTGAATTTGAATGATTGGGAGTGAAAATGAAGACCCGCGTTTGGTTTGAAGTGAGGAGCAAAACCCTTTGTTGAATTTGGGTTTTTGTGTTTGGAAATGTTTTTTCTTTTTTTTTTTTTACAAATAAAAGGGTGTTTGGAAAAGGTTTTTGTGTTTATGTAAGAAAAAGTAATTTTTTTTTTAGAGCATCTGCAATGGGTTAGTTTTACACATGACTTTTAACTATTTGAAAAAGCTATTTGAGCCATTTGAAGCATTGGGTTAAAGACTTAACAAAAACTTTTTGAAAAATGACTTGTAAAACACAAGTCTTTGACAAAAAAAAAATAATAATAAGAAGCTATTAATATTAAATGAATATTAAATGAGGTATGCATTAATTGTGAAAGAAAACATTAAATGCATCAAGTCTTTAAAAACTTGATGCATTGTAAATGCTCTTAAGATATGTGTGGTCTAACCGCCTAACTAAGAGCATCCGCAATGCAAAAACCAACAAAAGCTTTTCACTATTCTAAAAAGCTTTTGGAAGAAGTTTTTATGCATTGCATCAAAAGCTTTTTGAATAGCTTTTTACAAAGACTTGATAAACCTCATGCTCTTATCTGGTGACCGTTTTCGACTAGCTATATTATTTCTTGTGAAAAGGTTAAATGTCTTACCTTTTGTATCCAGCAATGTTAGTTTTAAAGTTTGATTTAGAAGGCAGAAATGCAATATTTTAAATTTTATTGAGGATTAGATCTTGACACGACAACACTAGCTAAAGAAGTTAGGATGTTATATGGGTCGTGTTCGAATTAAGTAAAAAAAGTTAAACAAGTCAATCTATAAATAAAAAAACCTCCACTAAATAGAAAGTGTAAAGGATGTTGATACGTGGGATAGTCTTATTATTAACAGAAGATGCAGAAACCAAGAAACAACCCTACAAACAAAAGAAAAGAAAATTAAATCGTATCAAAACTAATAATAATTTATAAGCATTTGAGCAGAATTATAAAGACCACAATCGAGTAAAGTTGCATTTTATTTTTTTGTTTTTTTATTCTTTTTGGGGTTTGAATTTGAATTATTGCAAATGAAAATGAAGACCCGCGTTTGGTTTTATTCCATTTTAAGAGAGGAACAAAACTGTTTTTGGAATTTCGGTTTTGTGTTTATAAGTGTTTTTACTTTTACAAACAAGGGGGTGTTTGGAGTAAGGTTTTCGTGTTTATGTTAATCAAAAAAGCGGAGTAAATACGGTCTAACTAGTATTTGGCGATTGTTTCCAAACATATTCCATGCCGCCTTCAAATATTTGGTGACTATTTTTTACAAGAAGGCACATAAAAGAATGTCATTTATCGATGGATAAAAGCCATAAAATTATTTAAAAAAAATAATAATAATGACAAGACTTTATGGCTTGTCAAGGGATAACAATATCATAAAGAGGCTAGGGGTAATTATAGAAGTACTACAAAAATGGAATAGAACTTGACGTACTGAAGTCCATCATCACTGTAATAACAAATCAACAATGCATTTTCATCATGTCCATTATAAAGAGTGGAATTACGTCTAGGGGTGTCATTCGGGTTGACCCGTCAGGTTCGGGTCAAGCCTCCAAAAAAAATACCCAAACCCGGCCTTGTTTTGAAATCGGGTCACTCCAGTCGGGTCAATTTGGGTCGGGTCAGCTCGGGTTCGGGTCTACGTCCATTTTACTTCAATATGTTTAGTGTTAATTGACTCGGGCTGGTCGGGTTCGGGTCAATTCGGGTCAAGGCTAAAATAAACATGCCCGAACCCACCCTTGTTTAGAACTCGGGTCAATTCAGGTTGACCCGAATATAATTTTGAACCCGATTGACCCAACCCGAATTGACTCGGGTCGGGTCAGCCCGAATGATACCCCTAATTACGTCCTTGCATCATGGCCATGGTCATCGCCAAGTATGACTGATCCCAAAAATGGAAACTACCAAACAAAATGCCGACATTTCACCTATATCACCACCTTTGACTTCAACCAAAATTTAACAAGTTTATCTATAGCTTCATAAACTAGCACCCCTGTAAGTAGACACATCATAATTCTGGCTAATAGCTTCAACAACAACAATGATCGCTCTTATGTGTCTTCAGTAGAAGTTTTACATGCATGATAGGAAAAAACTGTTTTCAAGTATGAAAGCAGAAGGGTAGACATAACACTTTGGTAGCAGTTAAAACACAACGAACCAATCAATAACCAATTAAGGAGCAACAGTTAAAAGATTGATAAATTAACAAGCTAAGAAAAATCATGATGTCACTTGAAAGTTAAACAACCTTAATAACCAAAGTTAGATGATTCTTAATAGATCCTAATTTCAAGCAAAAGTAGCTGGAATTGTATCAGACAGTTTACAGTTCAAAACATAACGATACCGCACCCCAAAACTAATAGAATTGAGACTGATGTGCCTGTCTATTATGGCATTCCACGAATGCCGATTCATATATATACTAATACTAATATTACTAATATAAATTCTTCCAAAGGTCTCAAAATCCATGTATTAGTTCAAGTCTGCCGTTTCAATCATTTGCCCTTCTTTCCCTGCAAAATCATTAAACCCAATTATTGCAACTTCTAGAGTGATTATAAGCCGAGTTTGTTAATCCAAACATTAGTTTGTAGCAAAGTATTATGGTCACAAAACTCATTTTTTTAGTACAGTAATAATAGTAAGGGCAGATGTCTTACTGAGTTAACATAGTCATCCATCAATGATTGCTTCCGCTTCTTTATATTATTAGGTGGACTCTCTGTAGCTTGTCTAGCCACAGCCCGCTTTGATGGTGTCAAGTTCTGAAATATTCAATACCAAAATTAGAATAGTTCAGCTTCAAATAATTACAAGATTTAAAATTGGCAGGTAACAAACAGAAATGTAACAAAGGGCTAACCTTGGCAAGTTTCTTTTCTTTACGAGCCTGCCTCTCCCTCTCATCATATTCTTGATTTTCCCTCTCAACCAAACGTATGAGTGTGTCACATCTCCTTGCAAGTTCCTGGGTGGTTCGAGACTTGACAAACCAATCAAATCTGAAGAGGGGTGATGTCCTAAAAGCTGCCTTCAGTTCATCCCAGTTCCCATAACCAAGTTTGTGAACCATGCAAATCTGCAAAGATGTAATCTTATTTAAAAAAATATTCTTTGATTGAAAAACAATGAAACGAGTGGAGTTGTTCTAACCATGAATCGATCGCATTCTTCATTGTAAAGTTTGCCTTTGTTCTGACCGTACTGAATTTTAAGCTCCAACCAAGGGTTCTTGTAACGATCTAATTTCTTTCCTATTGCTTTCATTATCTCATCTTTACGAGAAATTCTAGCCTCACCTCTTTCGATGTTCTTGATGATTCGATCATAATCTGGTAGAAACATATCAAGTCATTATAACTCTGTAATCACCTTAAAGATTGTTTGAGCTTTTATTATTATACACATGAAATAAGTGAGATAGAAATGTAAATATGTAATTGTTGAGTTTCTGGTAATTAACAAGATTAGAATGGTAAATTACCATTACTTTAAATTGTCTTTTAAAGACTTCTATTCAAATGTATTATAATGTATATATAAAAGATATAAATAGGCACTTACCATTCAATTCCTTGTATCTTTCTTTGAAAACTCGGGCATATCTTTCAACTTCTTCCTCTGTTTTTCCTTCCATTTCAGAAGCAATGCCGCTGACATCACTGCGACCATACTTTTCACATGCCCTAATGAAAGTATTGAAGTCTCTCCTACTCCAACTCGAAAATCCCTACAACAAAAAGAAATTAATCAGATAACACATCCAACCCATAGAACATTAAACTATGTCAACTATGAAATATTCCCATACATCTTCCAGTAACTTTTCTTTTTCTTCTTGCTCTTCAGCGGTCAAAGGGTCTCCCATCTCTATAGAAGTAATGAATGATTAGTACATTGCTATTAAAATGGTGAAAA